>JZKD02S1909641.1:308044-321610 GCA_000966675.3 Picea glauca
GGGGGGGGGGGGTATTTTTATTTAGAATTCAAGACCAAAAACTCCAAAATCATACAATTTCGCTACTTCAAATGCAAAGATGCCCCCAATCTAATATAAAGAAAGATTTTTTTTGTTTTGTTTCAAAGATAGCTAAAAGAAATAGCAAATCACTTCAAAACAAACACAACCCAAACAAAGTTTCTCTTTTAGCACAAGTTATTCAGAAAAAAGAAGTGTTCTTTTCACAAAACAATTCTAAAGAAAAACAAATCTTTGTAACCGAAAGACACTCAAAGCAAGAGATAAAATATTTCAAAAGAAAACAAGCTAAAAGAAAGCAAAGATGGATAAAAGTAGATTGAAAGATGTCAAGAAGACTATAAACAGACCCAACAAATCACCCCAAACACTTATCACAGATATGGGTGAGGAAAAACCACCAAAAGCTAAACATTTGCCAAATCGTCGCAGGCTGTAAGACCAACACAGAACAACGATCCCCGGTTGCCGTAGGCTAGAGAACAAATACAGTGCGACGTCGCTGCACTGTGTCAAAACAACAAGGTGTGTCGATCATAGATCTCCGCACTGTCCCTCAAAGAAGGGTGCGGTGATCAAAGGAAAAAATGGAAAAAATAAAAAGACATCAAGGGTTTTCCAGTGAGGTTTAACAGTGTGAGAGTCAAGCTGGATCTCCCAGTGAAATAGAAAACAAAACCCAAGCAATCAAAGAAAGAAATCAAGACAAACTAGGAAAACAATATGTTCCCCAATATGGTCACCAATTTTGTTATTGGGTTAATCGGTAAATGCGGACATAAACTGATCTCCCTAGCTTCACTACGAAACTAGAACAAAACAAAACAATATGCTTTTATTTCCTATATGCATGTTATTTTTCCATATTGTATGATTCCTTGACCACATACACAGTTTCATATCAAGTATGCTCTGTTACTCTTGTCTTCATTGGCTTGTGTTCCTTTGCAGATATTTCTCCATAAGCCTTACGACGGATCTTGGATTGCATTGAGGAAGCTGGATCTTCGATATTTAAAAGGTATGTCCTAGATCTATTTCTCATTTGATAATTGAAATCTAAGGAAAGAGTAGTGTATTGTCTTGTTTTGTTCTAGTTTCATAGTGAAGCTAGGGAGATCAGTTTGTGTATGCATTTAACAATTAATCCAATAACATAAGTTTTTCCCACAAGGTGTCTCTAAAGAAAAATAATACTAGTAGGTGGGACCCCCTTGTAGATTGGAGATCAGGTCTGGTCCTTATTTGATTTTTGTGCTCATGTTCGACACTGCTTACATGGTTGATGAGTTCTTGTTTTTATTAGCTATGGGCTGGACTTATGAAGTATTGGTTCTTATGTTACTATGAACTATGCTATTCATTTGTACCATTGCTATCTATTCTTGGGACACCTGCACAACAAACATGTTAGTAATAATACATAAAAGGCAGTTGAAAAAAACAACAACACATACAAACAATTGGAAAGAGATGAAAATAAATGAAACAAATGCAAAGGGAATAATTTAAACTATAATATATACTATACTACATGCATGAAAGATTAAAATGATTATGGTTAAACCCTAGATAGCAAGTAAATGGTTATGCAATTTTATTGAGTTATATGGTTACTATGCATATGGTAGGGTAAGATGTGGGTGGCACATTTGACAAAGTGAAAGTTGCTAATGCTTATGAGATTTGTTGTGTTATATGGAACATGGTTGATTTGTGTTATGGCATAAGTTAAGAGTATGATATGGTTGCGTGATTGATGGGTGATGGTTTCGATACATCATGTGATTATTGGTGTAGATGAAAGGCTTGTTGGCATGTACTAATGAGTTAATGGATTGTGAATGGAGGTGACGTGCATTTACCGCACGTCACCTTTACTTCTTCACTGGATGCCACCCTAATCGAGCTATTGTTCATCCTTGTTGTTGTGGTTATTCTCCGATTTACTAGCAAAGAGGAACCACTCAACAATCTCGCGTTTTAAGGTGATTTGATCACAGGTATGTGTTTTTTTGTCCATCCATGACTCTTCTCTGTTTATAAAATGGATATTTGCTTGAATGTATGGGTTGTGTTTTCCTTAAGTACTACAACTCTGTAATTTTTTTTATTTTGGAATGAATTATTGGTGGCTTTCTCTGTGATAATGTCTGAAGTTACAGTGTATTGGGCCATCCTGGGTGTTAGAAGCTACAAGGGCTCTTTGTTATCCTTGCTGGTTTAGTTGGAGGGTTTTTGTTTGGTCTTGGGTTCCTGGCTATCCTCACGCATTCATTGCTATATCCGACATTTGGTTTTTGTGGGTTTAATGGTTGGAAGCAGTATGTGTCACTGCGTTCTGTTCACTTGAGCATTGGTTTGTTTTCACGATTAAAGGCTGCACAATGGGTTATTTGGTTCTTTCTCGGACCTATATCTACTTCAACATTGTGGTTGCTTGATTGGAGAACCATGAGGGTTATACCTTGCGTGTGTTAAGTATCATTCCCAGGCCAAATTGGAGCATCACCCTTCTGTTTTAGCCCTCCTGTTGTGGTATTTGCTACCTATCCATGAATAAGTTGTGGTTCTCTCTACGTATGCACTGTTGGTCTTCAAATATTTCACCATTGAAAGTAGTTGGCTCTAGCTTTTCCTACGTCGGTCACAGAGCAAACCCTTAACTCTACAGGTTTGAAGGTTGATAGAGAAGACCGACACGACCTGTTGGGGTTTCTACTTCATTATTGTTGGAGGGTTGTGTATTGTTGACGAAATTGAGTACGGGATCGCCCAATTGGTCATGTCACAATCATGTTGGTTTTGATATCTACTTACTGCATGTGTTATCACAATGGATAAACCCTGCATTGTTAATTGGACAATTCAAAATACACAGTCGCTGTCTTTGTTTTTGATAATCCAATATGGTTTAAATTGAGAAGGTCACAACCTTGTTCTATGTCGATGAGTGGGTATGTGTGGTTTCCATAGCATGTTAAGTCAGTTGTTGATTTTTACGACAGTCCAAGTATAGGCTCAACATTGAATTGGTTGATTGGTTGATACACACTCACCGTCATTTTTCACTAAATATTATTTGGATGTTTAACTCGACATTGGTTACAATTGTTTAATGATGTTCACGCATAATGAATGTGTGGTGTTCCTGCACCACGAATAAATGGTCATTATAACTATGAGATTTTGGGGCAGAGTGGTTGTTGTAACTAGGAGAACTATATCAATTCCATCCACCGTATGCGTTATGGTTATTTGATTGCATCATTAGGAATGCGCCTAAGTTTTACACACCATGGTTGATTGCAATTTGATTAATTTGAAGAAATACTGTATTATATTAATAGCTTGACACAATGGGTTGAGTTATTACTATGACAGTGTGTTTGGAATTTTAGAATGGGAATGTTGCATCATGGTGTTTTGGGTGGCTGTGACTATGTATGATATGGATAATTTTAGGTTCCACACTCAGAAATAGCCACAGAGTTTTAAGCGTGACTTTGTTGCAATTTAATTATTTTTTTTATGAAGCCATGCATGTTGTCGATACATCGTTGTGTTGGATGGATAGCCCAACATTTTGATTATTTAGAGTTACATTTAATTGGGCTTGTACAATGACAAAATTACACTTGCATGATTGAGTTATTTTATGCATAACATGGGTTGGAATAATGGCTGTTGTCTTTCTGTTTGAATGACGACCAGGGTTTTGCAATTCAAGTCTGGATTATTGGGTTGACTGTCATTATATATGTTTAAATAATGTCATGCATTTTAAATGATAGGCCTGATTGCAGTGACAATATAACTTCATGGCAATTTGAAACACGACCTTGGTTGTATTTGATGATTACTAGAGTGGAAATGGTTACTATTATAAATTTGAGAATTGTTATAAGATGCAAATTGGATAAATGAAAGGAACACAAATTCCTTAAAGATTGTGTGGAATGCATACTATCTTGTGATGGCACTATGTGGACATTTGATTGTGAACAATGAACTATTTAAAACACAAAAAATGTTATTTGGTCACGATGATTGTTGGTTGGCGTATCTCCTTTTAATAGAATGGCTATATGGATTGCTTGATTAATTTTGTGAACAATAACCACTCTCATTCCCCATCATTAATTCACTTTTCTCTAACTACAACCCCATCATTTTCCCACATTCATTTTTCACTCCCTGTTCCAAAATTGATTACAGTCAAGAATTTTTTTGCGTTGAAACAGTTGGTAGTAGCAGTGTCTTGGTTGAACTACAATGATGTTTTCTTTGATTTGCAATCGATTGTTGTTGTCTTTGAGTAGTAATCGTATTCCCTCCCCTCTCATCATATCATGTTTCACTTAATACAAACCCCTCACATATCCCAGGACCCTTTATTCACCCCCTGCTCACTGATGAACAATAAAACAATTTGTATGGATTGGATTGCATGAGTCTGATACATTGTTGAGCCAAATCTATTTCATATTTTTAAGAGTTGTCATGTATGGTTATTTAAAAGAATATTTTCTAATCAATCATGCATGCAAGAATGAGTTTTTTCAGCTGAGGTAGCCATGGCCTAGGAAACAAAGGGAGAGGTAATTGGAATAGAGGCCCAAGAAGGCCAAGGTTCTCCATACATTTTGATGCTGACTCACAAGAGCTTGGCCAATTGTTTCAGGCTATATTTTTCAACCGGATTGGGCAAGGAGTGGTCCAACCTAGGCTTGAAAGGCCTCCTTTGCAAGTACCGCAAGCCCCCGGTATCCCTATACCTCCTCACGTCTCATTGCAACCCGAGGTTCTTGAAAATGATGGATGACAAGAGAGTTTCACTCAATAGTCTCCCAACATCGTGGATGGACCAATTTGTCCTTGCCTAGTGCTCCTCCGCCTATTAACCCCATTATCCAAGCTTCCCTTGACCACTCACCAGTGCAATTCTCCCATGCTAGCAAGATATTGAAAACTCAGGCCCACCATTGTTAGAAAAATGGGACCGCGGAGAAATAAAATAAAACAAATGTAGAAACAAAACACAGAATATACACAATAAAATATTTACATGGTTCACCCAGTGTGGGCTACGTCCACTAGAGAAATTTCCAGGTCCTTCCTTTATTATTATCCAACAAATGAAGGGATACAACCTACAACAAACCAACTGTAACTTCCTATTCTTTCTCTCACAGTATCCTATCTCAGAATACAATATTCACAATAATGCATAGACGTAATGCATTTCCCTCATAACAGAGGGTTTCCTTCTAGGGAAAAAATCCCTAACATAATTTCTACCATTAAATGTGAGACCTTATAATGAATGGTCTAGATTTACAATGAAATTACAATATACTTTTACAAGGAAATTTTTCCTTTGGGGGCTCGATTTCCCCCGAACCCCCCAGCTAGAGGGATAACCCCTCCAGACCCCGCAGAGGGGGTAACCCCCCTCTGCACTCCCCTGGTGGAAGATTGTACATTCTTCTGGGGTGTAAAGTCTTCATGGGGTATAAACATGGCTTAAAAACAAATACCTCTGAATCTAGAAGATAATCAGGCTCCACAACCAACAACCATTCCCTTGACAAAGGAAAAGTTACTGCTGCCCCTTCGTCACCCTCCAATGGCTTTGACAAATCCATGTCTTCCTGGATGCATTTGAGGGACGATTGTTCCCACGTGATTAGCGAGATTAGGCCTAAAGGCTCATAACAGCCAAATGAAAATTCAGGAAAATCGAAGGGTGACAACAACAATCAAGGAAAGATTGCATCCCAGAGTGGGAAATATGGTTTTTGAGTTTTATTTTTATCTATTGTTGATGACAGTTGACTTCAAGGAAATTTGGACAACATGTTTTTTTTTTTTGCTTTGTTTTGTTTAAATTAGTAATATTTTTGAAAATAATATCAATTGTCATGAGCTAAATTGTCAAATGTGAATATGTGGATGGGAGACACAAGGAGGTGTGTTTTACTTAACTAATGGTTATGTTATGATTGTTATGATTGTTACGAGATAAAGGGAGTCACAAGGGGTCCCACCTACTAGTTATTATTTATTTATGACCTTTATTATGATTATTAATCCCCCCCCCCCAACTAAAGTTGGTTGAGTCTTTTAATTAACTTAACTAATGAGTTGGTTCAACTACTTAAACCAATTCTAAATTGTTTAAAAGAAAAAGGAAAGGGAGGAACAAAGGAGATATAAGAAGAAGCATAGTAAGGTTTTCTCTTTGAGTTTATCTTGAGATAGTTCAGTTTTCATTCCTTCATATATTCATGACAAGCCTAATTCTCTTTTATGATAGCAGATTCTTATTGTAGACAACAATATTCAGGGTTGAATCACATCATTCAGACACTTGTTTTTCAGAGGTGTTGATCTATATTTGATAGTCTATGTAGACTTGTCTGTTTGTGAATTAGTTTTCATGACTGACAAAGACTATTGTGCAGAGTCGAGTGGGAAGCAATCTGTGGCAAGCTGATCTAGCTTTTAGAGTTCAGTTTTGGTTTTCTGTCAGAGGTCCTTATGTATTTTCCATCGGGGATGTCTAAGTTTGACTTTGGACCAAGATTTCTGTATGCGATTTTGTAAATAAAATGACTCTTTGGTGAATTGGAATGAAATAAAGGATTGCTTTATGTCTCATCTGTCTTGATTGTCATCTTGGTGTCTTTATTTTTGTCTATACATTCATTTCAAAAACTATTATATTTAGAAAATTACATAAAAAGTAAATTTCCAACAAGATTTTTATTGATAAAATACTAGCCTAAGCACTAGTAATTAATATTTGTGAGTTAGGATGTTATTTTTGTTGGCTATAAACATAGGGTTATATTCTTGTCTATTTTGCTTTAGCCAAGAAGAATCTGAAAATGCTTGAGTAAGATAATTTCATATCTTTTCCTCAACATTTATTTGGTGACCATAGTGGGGAGATCTTCGATATCTCTCTGGTTAATTTCTATACTCGATTTTCATCGATACATCTTTCTTTTTTTGATATTGATTCTTTGACTGTTTTATTCTTAATGACTGTTCCTGTTGCAAGGAAGCCCAATATTGGGCTCGACCTTCAAGATCATACCAAAATTGCTTTGAATCTTTTTAATACCATCTTAGACACCACCAACACCTGTTCTGAGCTTAACCATTCTTGGGGAGCAATTGATCGAGATATTAGTGAAACAATTGGAAGCTAGACGTAGACAACCTAGAAATAAGTAGTAACATTTCCATTTCTTCAATTTTGGACTTTCTTTCATGTCCTTAGATTCTCATGCTTCTAGAAGAAGAAGAGTCTTGTCACCTGAAATCAATGCTATTACCAAAATAGGAAGAAAAAGCATTGTGTTATCTGCCCAACAAAGTACTCTAAGGAGAACTTTATCTGATTCATCCAGTTCGTGTCTCTTCCCCTCATCTATCATCCACAGGATGGCATGTAGTGGTGGGTTGGTGGCACTGGAAGTGCTCCATCTTATCAATATTCATCGTCATCAGTAATTGGTAGCTTTTATAGCCACCATATCCCTGTACAATATACCACAAACCCCACCAAAGTCATTAAAAAATATGGGATTTTTCAGTTCGAAGAAGATGCCACAACTACCCCATGGAATGTGTCCTCTCCTCTTAACCTAGCACTTGCTACTCATCCACTTCCAAAGTTTAAAGAAAACCTACCTAAGTTTTCAGAAGATAACACTGTCAGTACAAACGAACATATGGTGGCATTTTCTAATGCTTGTCATAACATAGGGGCCAACGCCAATGACACTTGCATGCACTTGTTCATAAATTCCTTGGAAGGAAAGGATGCAGATGATTTATTTGACCTTCCTCCTAAGATTCTGTCTACTTGGGAGGATTTAATCTATTGGTTCCGATCCACTTATGGGAAATCCAAAACCCCCGTTGAGAATTTAAGGGAATACAATAACATCACCTATAAGGATGGCGAGACCATCAAGTCTTTCAACTTGCGTTTCACCAAGTTATACAATCAAATCCCCGAGCTTATCCTCCCTCAGAAGCAAGCCACTTTCATGCATTACTACAATGAATTACCTTCTCCCTAACGTCATAGACTTGAGGAAAAGGCCATTGATAATCTTGGTTCCACTCTGCATATATGTTCAGAGTGTGAAGAACAACTTGAAAGAATTAGTCTTCCCTAGGGAGAATCAGTTAGATAGAAAGACATGTATGATATCTTATAGCTAGTATAAGATATGAACAACCGTATGATAACATTTGAGTGGAAGGGTACTATATCCCCTCTCACCCTCGAAGATTCATCCTCTTCTGCACCCCCCTTTATAAATCCAGTTGAGAAGAATTTTTAGCCTAAAGCTATCCTACCTCGGAGTTGGTGTAACTTTTGAAAGGAACACCACAAGGAAACCACATGTGAGGTAAAGAATGTTGTATCCCTTTCATCACCTAAATGAGAAAAAGAGGGACACTTACAAGTCCAGTTGGGTTATCTAGACATGACAAACGTGAGTACAAGATTTAGAAACATCAAGCACAATAAGAAATTAAACAACTAATCTAATAAAAATTAAAGAATCTAAACTAATGTGCATAAGGGAAATAAAACAAAAGAAAGACCGATATTCATGCCACCAATGGATAGATTGTATTAGTGGGAAAAAACCAAAGAGAAATGGAGGCTTATGGGTCCCCTATTCCTCCAAGGGAGGGCTCTTGAACCCCCAATGATTGAGCTTTTATTACAAGTAACAAACTAAAAGGAAATGGTGAAGAAATCCAAAGCTCACTCACTCAAGAGGTGATGTGAATGGCCAAATGAAATGATGCTTATATGCTCCAATGAGGAAAGAGGTTCCTTTCAGGAGAATAGAGGCAACATAAAAATACAAATAGATTCTTGGAAATATAGTACACCCATGGCCTCTTTTTATAGCAAATCTTTGAGGATTTATCCAACCGGTCTTTAGTGTGAACAAGGGTCCTTTTCGGGAACCTCTAGGTCTTTGACCAGCCCCCCACTCAGATTCATCTCAGATTTGGGGGTCAAATCGACTTGGGAGATGAATCAGAAGTGGGTGGGAGGCCGACCATAATCATTAATGCACCGTTTTGAATTGTGTGTGTCTTTTTGCGTCCACAATCACGCATCGGGCGCATGTGCGCTTTTCCATAATTTTTGACTGGCGCATGTGCACGTGCTTCCTTTGAATTCTAAGCACATGATGATTTTATAACTGGTTGTATAGTTTTGGGCCCTTTGGAAATGCATTTTTTGGGACATGGATGAACTAATAGGTGTTTGGAGATGCTGGATTCCTGTAACAATTTGCGGACGACATTTCATTGATAACAGATGCCCCCTGATGTATGAGGTTAGGAGCATACGTATAGCCAAAATATATCAATGTTTCTTCTACTGAGAGTACTTTTGTAAGAAAGAGTGTTGAGGGGAGTTGCAAGAGTGACCCATTAGAGGGAGAGGGGAACTTATAGGATCCAAACCCTTCACAAGGTGTGGAAAAAGAAATAAAATTGTTTACAAATGAGGTAGGCATGCCCCATGCTCGTGTCATGTAACTCATAAAATGTATGAGATAGTAACTGAAATTGTGTGTTGGTGTGGATGACTGCAGTGCCCTCGAAGGCAAGTTGATAATGGAAGAGGAATTTTTTTATGGTGAACAAACTTTGAAAAGAGGCGATGACACCTATGAGAAGTGTCGAGGAGTCGTAGGCATTGATGGCCCAACAATTTTCAGAGGTATTCGACAAATATAAAAAAAACTGAAATAGTCACAAAGTAAGACCCACCACAACATGAGAAAGTGTTGAAGTCGAATGTTGTGGGGGTCAACAAAAGAAGAGAGCAATGATGATTCTCTTTGTGCCATCTGAGACTCCTCATTGTGGAGGTAATGAGAGTTAAGATACTATCACCCTTCTAGGAACTATGTTGATGTAGACAGAAAGGGAGACATGACTCCAACAAGCGAAGGGATTCATGAAATCTATTGGAGAAGATCAGGAATTGATGAGGAACATGGACGAAGTCAAGAAGTGGTGAGACTCAAGATTGCGCTTGGTTGGGGATATATGTAAAGGATGAGTGGCAACAACCTGTGAAACTGAATCTAGCGTTAGGGGGACGACTAGGCTTGGGTAAATTGTGCCAGAGGCGTGAAAAGATGGACAAACGCAGAGATCATAGGTGTATGGACTGTAAGATACTTGGGGTTTATGGATGATGTCAACAAGGGTAGGAGGTGAAAAATTCCCCAACCAAGGGTGGCAAGGGTTGCTTTCCCAGAAAGGGAAGGTCATTAAAGGCGACAATAGAAAGCTATGTAAATGCGGGAAACAAAGGTTTTGTACAATTACTAAAGGAATAAAGAATAAGTTGGGATAACTGTGTAGATACAGAAATGGGTGCCCCAGTGCAAGATGGCTTGGATGATGAGGGTACAAATAGATTGGAAAACAGGTGGCGGGTGGGGGCCCCATAGGTGGGTTTCTGTATTA
Source organism: Picea glauca (assembly GCA_000966675.3). Taxonomy (NCBI): domain Eukaryota; kingdom Viridiplantae; phylum Streptophyta; class Pinopsida; order Pinales; family Pinaceae; genus Picea; species Picea glauca. The sequence continues at coordinate 318,602 of JZKD02S1909641.1, forward strand.
GGGAAATGAATGGAGGACAATATACAGATGGGAAAAATGAGGGTGGGTGAAATGGAGGGTTAATGATACTATGGAGGCACAACCAAATGGGAACTGTAATGAGGGTACCAGAGATTCCATTATGGGGAAGCTAGCAAACTGAGGTGAAAGAGCATGCAGATGATTCTCATGAATGCGAAGACTATTGGGACTCCCAATCCTAGGGGGTGAAAATAACATGAGTGTCAAAGTGCCAGAGGGGACTATAATTGGGACAACTCATGTGGGAGAGAGTGCTACCTGTTGAAAGTACTAAAAATGCAGTGGAGGTGTGAGTACTGCAGAGCCGGATGGGGGGGACCCTAGAGGCAAAGATCGGAGGGTGTGATTGGAAGATGAAGTTGATATTCAAAGGGAATGATTGCATGCCAGTGTTGATGATATACTTGAAGGAGCTATGTTGATGTATGATGACCAAGTACCTGCACACATAAAAACCGAATACCTGATGTGAACAATATCTAAAGATAAAGAACATATAACAGTTATTTGAGAATTGTGAATATAAGCATGCGTAACTGGGCAGGATGTGATAAAATATGTGTCCTCCGGGGATGAGGATTGATGGTGACCCAGGCCATGTGACTGTGTAGGGGGAGAGATCCTGATCCCATGGCTGAAGATGGATCATAAAATGGATGACCGAAGATCCTGTAATTGATCCTGGAAGTTTGGCAAAGGGACTATATATAGCTGTAGGGCCCAGAATGCCACCTCATTTGTACCTTCTATATTAGTGAGTGGACGAGAGATTTCAGAGGAGATTTGGAGATTTTGGGAGATTGATCCAACTGATTCAGGATCAGCGAGTGCCAGGTTAGTGGTCATATCCTTCTGCATAGTAATTAGGATTTGTTTTTTGGGCAGGGTTGTATGGATGGCCGTACAAAGGGATTTTATGAGGGTGCCCCCCCCAGTGCGTGGGAGATCGAATGATTCACATGCATGAGTGCACGACTGTAATTGGGACAACCACGCATGGGGGAGCCCAAATGGGGAAAATAGGCATGCATTGGATGCACGCCTGTTCAAAGCACAACTGTGCATGCATGCACGACTGTGTTCCTGACAGTTGTGCATGTGTGCACAACTGTGTAGCGAAAAAGTGCACTGGGATGCACGTCTGTGTGTGACAGGGGCACATGCATGTGCCCTTGTATCACCGAAAATTGTGCATGCATGTGCTACTGTGGGATGAACATGTGTTCATATGTGCACGCCTGTGGTGAAAATAGCAGTGCCCTTGAGGTAAAGCTGAGGGGTGTAAAAACATATCTTTTTTGGAGATTTTGGTGTTTTTATGGATTGTGATGTCTGATCAATTACTTGTATGTGTGAATGCAGGTGACCAGTTGACGATGGCAGTCCACTGGAGGGAGAGGGATTGGGCACGCTCGAGAGAGGCAGTGAGAGATGAGGAGCCGACTGTATGAGGCCCTTTGGAAGCCTATGGGTTGCTAAAGTTTTTTGAGTGTTCACTGGTGCGGGCACAGGAGTACCTGTTGCAGTTCCTAATCTCGATATGGAGCCCTGATCTGTAGTGCTTCATTGTGCGAGGTGAGCATCTCACATTCTTTGCTATAGAGGATGTGCATTTTTTGACTAGACTCCCTTTTTGGGGAACCCAACTACTAGTTGAGGCCGTGTTACCCGAGGATGGATAATTGGCTGTCATAGCTCGGACCTATTGTTCGAGAGAGGAATTTCTGTCCAGATCCATGGTGAGAATTGGGGTGATGGATTCCCTTGTGCATCATTTCATTGCATCGATGATTGTGAGGGTGTATGGATCTCTCGCTACTTAGCAGATCAGTGGTGGTCAGGTGAGGATCATGCAGAGGGCACTAAGTGGTGAGCAGTTTGCCTGGGGGTTGATGTTGCATACCAAGATGGTGGGGAAACTCAATAGGTGTCGAGCTGCGGACTCAGGGGACTTTTCCTTTGGGTCTATTTTGGTGGCTTGGTTTTTGGAGAGGGTGCCCATGTTGCACCCGATAGTTTTTTTGGATGCACTGGGTGTGCGAGAGCCGCGAATGAGGTGGTGGGTGACGATTTTGGTTCGGTATGGAGGTGGGGAGGGTGGCTATTAATTTATAGCTGAGGCTGCATGGGTGTGGCGTCAGATGCCACATATTATACTCTGATACCTGTATAATGGGGTGGACTTACAGGAGGACCTAGATATGGTGCTACCCCCCAGAGAGGTGTTCGACCGTAGAGGTATGTTGATTTATTTGACGGTTTGATTTTCAGATAGTATAGCATATGTTTTATGTATGGATGGATGCCGATTCTATCATTTATGTATTATGTGTACAGATGTGGGACCTCGCGAGTGGGATATTAATATGGTCAGAGTGCTAGCTTATCAGGGGCCCATGAGACCACCACGGGGGGAGCCATAGGTAGGGGAGAGATGACTGCGGGACGAGGTTGGTGCGAGGCCAACTGATGATGAGAGAGTAGGCTGAAGACATCGATTTGATGACCCTGGTGCAGGGCCTTCACATGCTCCTCCGACGAGGGTCGGGGGAGAGTTCAAGGATTTTCGCCGCCGATTGGAGGTGATACTATAGGGAGTGCCTAAGGGCATGTGGACGTGGATCCAAGATGAGGGAGTCTTGGAGTAGTGTGTGGCCCTTCCAACGGAGTTGCAGACCCTGATCCATAGAGAAGCTGTAGCGGGTGTGACTATGACTGGGTGGCTGCCCCCAGGACCTGAGGGACCCCTAGCTGGTGGGACACCTCCTCTAGAGAGAGGAATAGGTGGTGGGGACCTAGAAGTTCCATGAGGGCCTTTAGTATATGTATTATTGTATTTATAGAGGCTTGCGAGCCCATTTTGTATATGGTGTTGTGACACTGATTTTGTACTTATAGGGGTGAGGTGGTTCACTTACCTATGGCTGTTGGACATGTTGTACTATTTTTTGTAAATATTGATGGCATATTGACTGATATATATATATA
>JZKD02S1909641.1:341606-364971 GCA_000966675.3 Picea glauca
ACAAGGATGGATAAAGGTTGGGACAAAGGGAATGCTTAATTGGGTATAGTTTCTTTACTATGATTCTCCTCCTTTCAAATGGGACCCCTAACCCTTCTTTTATAGGCTAGAAGAATCTAGGTATTTGGTCGAGTGACCGACCATGCATGGCTGAAAGTTTTAGTTAACTTATCCAAAGATGTGTGCTCCATCAACAAATTTCCCTTTTTTGTGCTTTTGTAGGTACACACAGGCTTTCTTGGGTCAACTAGCATGTACACGCATGCAGTAATGGATCAAGGCGCATGGGCCTTTATAAAAGGGGTTTTTAAGAAGAGTTGTTTAGTAGTGTTTTGGAAAAGAAGGAATCTAAGATGGACTGATGCCAGGTAAGCATGTCTGGTGAAAATTAGGGTTATAACAGATATGGACGACATCAGGGGATGGAATAGGGGAAATCTCTGGTACCTTTGGCAGTGAGGTAGGTGTAGGATTTTGAATAAGGGTCATTTGGTGATGCCTATATTCAAGGATCGTAGGACATTGGTATGTGAAATTATCTAGGGATTCACAGAGAGAGCAAGGGCATCTCATTCGTTCATTAAATGAAGTCATGACATAGTGGATGTCCATGACAGGAGTACTTGATGACATGGATGTGGGAGACTCTTGCTCGAAGCTCTAGCGTACTGCCATTAGTGTCTGCCGAAATTGAGGTAGCACAGGGCAATGGTGGGTGTAATGGCCATACTCTAAGTAGATGTCATAGATGAATTTGGTTCATAGCCCTATGGTATCGGTGGTTGGAGACGTGGTGGTAGTACTTGGTGCATTGGGTGGTACGACGAGTGATGTGGTTTCTTGAGGAAGTCGGATTAAATTGCGTAACTTGGGGAGAGAGGGACATCAATTGGTGGGGTGTACTTATTTCTAGCATAGTGCACAAGGAAATTGAACTCGGGGGGTAAGTGGAGTGGTGGGCTCTTGCTTCTTCCTTCTGCTCCCAATTGTAGCAGTAGTGCTTGCGAGTGGGGGTGAGGGTGGTGCAGTGGGGGTGAGGACTAGTATCTACATTGGCATGACTTTAGTTTGGGGAGGAAGGGATGGTTGAGGGACCATATCACGTGGATGTAGATACCATACTGAAATTTCTAGCACCATATTGGGAAGGGTAAGCGTTGCCGCTACTTGGAAAGCTTGTACGCCCGGTGGGGGGTAAAAGAAGGGGATTTGAGTAATGGCTTGGGGGACTGTCTCCCAAACTGGAATGTGGCCTTGGGGGAGGGTGAAATCGAGAACAGGTGTAGTTGGAGAGTTCTCAGGGGAATCCTAAGGGAGGAACTCTGCGACTAGTGGGACGTCGGATAGTAAGGAAGCCTCTGTGGGAGGAAGGGTATCTCCAGTTTATGTTCCATTGGATGAGATGATACAGACTTATGCTAAGGGATGTATGAGCAACGGTGATCCATGGTATGTCCCTAGCAAGGATTGGTCTTTGAAAATTTCAGGACCCATCCCAATGAGTGGGTAGGCATCGATATTAGTGTGGACAAAGGGTAAGATGTTATCGATGTTGGAGGAAGGGTTGGGATCATAATGTGACACTTGATCGATGGTGACGATCTTCCCTTTGCGGGGGAACATCATTGTGTGAAACACAGAAGAGGCCACAACCTTCATAGCATACATGTAGCTACGTTTGAACAAGATGTTTTAATCGAGCGGAGCGTCGATAACTTCAATGTCAATGAGGATAGTCTTTCCCCTGAGTTCAACGGGGACATTTTGAAAGAGCCCTTCGGGAGAGGATGGTCATCCATCATAAGATCTTAGAGTGACGGCGGATGGTATAAGCTTGGGGGAGCCAAGTTTCTGCCATACAATTTTGGACATGATGCATGTGGATGAACCTTCATCAATGATGCATCAATGAACTGTGATGTTCCAGATTTTAACTGGTATTTGGAACGCGACCATAGTGGGGAGATGGGGTTCCCCACTATCAAGATCAAAGGTGATGAGCCGAGTGTCAACAGGGTCGACTTCCCCCTGGGAAGAAAGTAATGATTTCCATTGAGTAGGACGGGTTTGAAGGACTTCTAAAACTAACATGGCAGCAGGATATTGTGCCAAGTCATCGACCAGACTATAATTGTGTTCTGCCCTAGCCTGAGGGTTGTTGACATTCCATCGCAATAGGATGGGAGGAATATGAAGGGGTGTTTCAGTATTAGGGCGTGGAATAATAAAAGGTGGTCCAATTGTGATTGGGGCTACTTCCGAGGTTGTGGGAGAAGAGTCAGGGGGTGTGTTGTATTGATGACTGTGCATTTGTAGAAGAACTTCTTCCTCACTAGTGAGGAGGATAGTGAGATCTATAGGAGTGCCCAGGTTTGGATACTTTCCCATTTGTGGTGGGGTAGAATTCATCTCCTATTGGGTGTTCATCACCCCTTGGTGTGGAATAGGGTTTTGTAGCATGCCTGGGGGTGGTTGCTGCACATATTGTTGTGGGGCCTACTGAGGGGAAAGCGATGTTGGGGGACGTGGTCCATTTCAGGATTCTTTCATCTATTTAAAGTCACCAATTTGAGGGAAATGGTGAGTATAATTTCCATACTTGCCACAAAGGGCACAAGGGAAGTTTTTTCGAAGATTGTTGTTATTCTTCCCTTGGAATTTGTTATGATTTCCCCCTTGGGGGTTCTAGTTCCGCTGATTCTGGTTTCTCTCAGTAGGTTGGTTATGTTGGGGGTGATTCTTGCCTAGTCCTGGATTATTATTGTTTCAATTTTTTCCTTTCTTTTTGGCATTATTCGACTGATGGGTCGAATTTTCCATATTCATGTGTTCAAAATTTTGATATTGTTGAATGGGGAGGGATGAAAAAAATTAACCCCAGTGTGTGGGTGTTCTTGTGGTGGAGCCATGGGCTGTGGAGGACCAGGAAATGGAAAGTGTGGATTATTTTGTAGCAATTATCTGTAGGGTACATAGGAAGGCATAGTGCTTTCACTAGTGATTAGGGTGTAAGGTGAGGTAGAGGGGGAACCATAACTTGGTTGGATAGCTAGGCGTATTATGGGTGCCGGTGGAGGTCCACTTATGGATGAAGGAAGGGAAACAAGGTATGGTTGTTGATAAGGGGGAGGAGGATAGTAAGGGGGTCCTCCATATACCGTCAGATATTGCGGTGGTCCATACATAGGTGGTTTTTGGGGGTGTGGATTGTGGTGTGTTGTGGTACCAATCAATCCATCTGCGGAGTGAGACATCCCATGTTTGTTCTGGCCGAATGGCACAAGTTTTAGGGCGTCAGGTAGTACCATATATAAGTATCTTGACTGTGAATAAATGAGTTCGAACTATTGATCCTTGCAGATGGCTTCTTCTTCAGACTGGGGGAAGGTGTCGGCCACATCCTTGGCAAGGAGGGAAACACATGATTTGAGAAACCAATTTAGGCATTGTTGCTTGGTGGCTTCAAATTTTCATAGACTACGTCACTGAAGCCATTCATGAATGTGGTCAGAGATGTGTGTGGAGGAGGTTTGTTTAAAATCTGAAAGTAGTTCGAGAACATTGTCATGACGGATTGGTAGTTGAAAGAAGGTAAAAAATGCTTTGGCCAAAGATTCAAAGGTCGCATGGGACCCATATTTTTCTTCTACATACCACTTGGCTGATGGGCTAGTGAGCATGCGTTCGAATAACCTCAATCGGATAGAGCCGTCCATGATGCTGTTTGAAGAGCACCATAAGTGGAAGGTCATGATATGGTTGTTCGGGTCGTCTCCCACTTTTTCTTAAAACTTGGGGATGTCTGAAGGTAGTTTGGTAGGCATTGTAGGCCATTTGGGGTCATGCAATATAGGATCATTGGTGAGCTTAGTCAGATCTAGTATGTTGAAGGAAGCTAATTAGGGAATCTGGGGTGGTGGTGGAGGATTAGTTCCATCCATGGTGTGAGTGTTCTATGTACCTGACCTGTGAGGGGGGTTAGGTGGGGTTGTACTTCCCCCTTGGGAAGAAGTTTTCCCCTGCTTTCGTGTAAAGGAGAGCGAGTGGACAATTAACCTTGGGAAGTGTACCCAAGTAATGTGGAACCAAGCAAAGCTAATCCCAAGACAGTAGCACTCACAGGGGTGTGATACGGTGGAGGTGATGAGTTGGCAAGACTAGGAACTTCCCCTAGAATAGGAGGGAGATTTAGAAAGAATTTGGAATGACGAGGATTCTGTGGGTCCCCTATGATGTTCGACTAGAAAAGTGGATGTGTGAAAATAGTGATGATAAAAATAAATGAACCAGAGTCTTTGTTTATAATTTTTGGACCTTCACAATATATCTCACAATCGTATGTAATCACAAGAGCATAATACATAAATCAATTGACAAAGAAACATACATGTGGGTAGGTAGTTTTTTGTCCACTTGGGAGAACAAAAAACCAAAGGCTCATGTCCTATAAATATGTAACGTCCATCCTCTCAAATAGCACTAGACCTTCCAATAGCACTCAATAGTGGGGTCTGAAGCCACTGGAAGAGGAACTAGTGAAGGATGAAATAATCAGTTATAATGAGGGATAGAGGGTGCATATCCTGAAAGAGATGGTGATAATTCCCAATAGCCACACAAAATCTCAAGGTGAAATTGCAGCCCATAATTTCCACTTGGGTAGATGTCCTAAAATTTGGTCACTAGGTACCTCGGTCAAAGTGTGACATTTAGATTTTCAGCCTCAGAAATGGGTCACGGGATGGATCCAGTCCAAGAGGTGGGTGCCTCAAGGGGGGATGCATAGAACAACCAGACCTCGACCTTCGACCCTTCACGAGTATCTCCCTGCCTTATGCTATTAGGAACACTTGACTTGGAGGATTTAAAGTTCCCTATTTGACAACTTCTACTATTTGAAGATGTGAGAACCAGATAACAAAGAGTTATTTGGATGCCTATCCCCGAAATCCTACCTAGACTAAAAACATTCTTTTGGCACCTCCTGTGGAGGAAAACTTAGTGACTTTTTATAATTTTTTTAGATGTGGTTGTTCGAGATATTGGGGGTGTGAACCAATCTTGTTGAAATTAAGTGGGAGTGGATAGTCTCGTCAAGAAAAGGGTGGGGCGTTTCAGAATCCCTTTGGAGGAAACCTACTTCAACCTCCACGATTCTAGATGAAACTATGTTAATGAGTAGTGACTTTTTGTGTGAACAAGTGAAAGTGTGCCAAATTTTTAATAAGTTAGGTGTCACCTTGCTGCATGTGGACTTCGTGTGGTCCTTACAAGTCTTGATTACCTAATTTACTAAATGCCATTGGTACAAACTTTCACCCTAGAGAACTAGCATGTGGACATATGGGTCCTTACCAATCCTTTAACTCCCTAGTGTGATTTAATCTAAGAAAGCTTCAAAAACCATCCTAGATTGTGGACATGTGGGTATGTATGGGCCCGTTACAAAACCTTTAAACTTCCCTAGTGATGTAATATAAGAAAGTAGATTCAAAACTATCCTATGTTTGTAGCATGTGGGCATGTATGGGCCCTTACAAAATTAAGATGTGTTTGAAAAAGAAACTAAGAGGAGTCCTGAGGGGGTTGTTGTCCTCTCCTAAATATTTTGTCTTTTAAGGAAGATGAAATTTCCCCTCAATCATTTTTATGATTCTCAAGATCGCTCTATGGCATGAGAGAAGAGCATACTCAATAATTGACGTTCAATTTATGGTCCCAATGCAAGTGATTATATATGTGATATAGAATGATTCCAACTTAAATTTAAACAAATCAAGCCATCCATGTGGCAAAATGAAAGCAAAAGGAGGATAAATATGAATTTTAACCCCCTAAGTGCCTATGTTTTGAGTAACCCTTCATGTGGAGAGGGAATCTAAGTGTGCTTCATATTACAATTTACATAGAATCAAGCTTAAGAAGGCTATGGGCCTTCAACAGATCACAAAAACCCTTACAATGTGTGAATTTTTGGACAGATGTGTGGGTTGCACAGTAGACAGAGGCGCATGTAGTGCCAATGCACAAATAAAAATGACCTTTTGGCGCAGGTGTGCAGAATGTGCTAAGAAACACATTGAGTTTGGCACATGTGCTCGGAAGATGCACCTGTGGGTTAAAAAACCCGTGCACTTTCTGTTACATGATCGAGAAGAAAATTTTGGATGAAATTCTTTTAGCTCAACTCCGAATTTAGCTTTTTGCAGGTAGGATTGGGCCATTTATGGTTCCTGCAAGTTAAATAAACCAAAAAGAAGTGCTCAAACAACCCGAATGGGGAGGAAATTGATATCTATCCCCAACAGAGTCACCAATCTGTTGTATCCCTTTCGTCACCTAAATGAAAAAAAGAGGGACACTTACAAGTCCAGTTGGGTTAGCTAGACAGGACATAAGTGAGTACAAGAGTTAGAAACATCAAGCACAATAAGAAAATAAACAACTAATCTAATAACAATTAAAGAAACTAAACTAATGTGCATAAGGGAAATAAAACAAAAGAAAGACCGATACTCATGCCACCAATGGATATATTTTATTAGTGGGCAAATGCCAAAGATAAAGGGAGGCTTATGGGTCCCCTCTTCCTCCAAGGGAGGGCTCTTGAACCCCCAATGATTGAGCTCTTCTTACAAGTAACAAACTAAAAGGAAATGGTGAAGAAATCCAAAGCTCACTCACTCAAGATATGATGTGAATGGCACAATGAAATGATGCTTATATGCTCCAATGAGGAAAGAGGTTCCTTGTAGGACAATAGAGGAAGCATAACAATACAAATTGATTCTTGGAAATATAGTGCACCCATGGACTCTTTTTATAGCAAATATTTGAGGTTTTATCCAACCGGTCTTTAGTGTGAACAAGGGGCCCTTTAGGGCACCTCTAGGTCTTTGACCAGCCCCCCACATGGATTCAACTTGGATTTGGGGGTCAAATCAACTTGGGACCTGAACCAAAAGTTGGTGGGAGGCTGACCAGGATCATTAATGCACCGTTCTGAATTGTGCGCTACTTTTTGTGTCCACAGTCGTGCATCGGGCACATGTGCGCTTTTTCGGAGATTTCGACTGGCGCATGTGCGCGCGATTCCTTTGAATTCTAAGCGCATGATGATTTTATAACTGGTTGTATAGTTTTGGGCCCTTTGGAAATGCATTTTTTGGGCCATGGATGAACTAATAAGTGTTTGGAGATGCTGGATTCGTGTAACCATTTGCAGATGAAATTTTAGTGATAACAAAGAAGAGTGTCAAAGATAAGATCTTTGGTAAAATACCAGAAGCTATTATCGCTATCCTAGATTTTGTAGAGCCAGAGGATGTCATGGTCATCAACATGAGGAACAAGGATTATACTCCCAAGGGAAAATTTGATCCTCCCCGTAGTTCTTCTAGCCGGAGCTCATCCTCAACTGCTGCTATTCTCCAGGTTCCTAAACTTCCTAAGAGTCAAGGAGTCACTCCCCCTCTCCCCTCTTCTAAGTAAAATATATTGAATCAGTTGGCCAACATCAAAGAAAATTAAACCCTCCTAGACATGGTTTCCATCCTAGAACAACATATGCATCTGAAACAATTCATGGAAGGAAAATATTCTGTTGTAGCAAATCTTTTTGAAGAGGTAAATGAAGAGGATTCTTCTGTAAATAAAGTAGGGGTACATAACTTTAGATACCCTATAAAAAATCCCCCTTTTTATATTTCTGTAAATATTATGGATAATATTTCCCATTGTTGCCTCATTGATGGTGGTTCAAGCCCAAGTGTGATGTCGAATATTATTATAGAAGAGCTAGGCTTGTCTTGTACACATGAAAATGCCAGAAGCATGCTCTCCTATAATAGTCTACAAAAAACAACCATAGGTAGGATTAAGGATGTGACCTTGGTTTTGTGCACTCATCCTGAGATAAGAGCAACCCCCATCATTCAGGTAATTGATATTCCTGTAATAAATTACTCAATTATCTTGGGAAGAGATTGTAAAGCCTTAACAGGTGGATACCTCTCACTCAATGGGACATATTTATCCATTCCTCAGAACGGTAAGAACATTATAGTCCTTAGAGAGGGAATAATTTCACCCTACATAGAGAGTGTTCTGCAATCTAGCATAAAATATATCGAAGATGACCTAGGAGTGTATTCCATCTTTGCTGAGGAGGATAATATTCCTTTGGAAAGAATCGATTTATATGATGATATGTGTCATATGCACTTTGATGGTTCACACTCTAATGAAGGTAATGGGGCTGGCATTATCTAGGTTGTCCCTGCAGGAAGAATTCATAATCTGTCTTACAAGTTAGAGTTTGCTTGTACAAACAATGCCTTTGAATTCAAAGCTTTGTTATTAGGCATTGGGAATGCCCTTAATATTGGTTGTGGTCACCTTTCAGTTTTTTCAGATTCTGAGCTTGTTGTGAACCTGATATGTAAGATATGCTCTCCTAGCAACAAGTTGATGGGACGATACACCCAAGTTGTTTGGCCACTTACCTAAAACCTTTTATCTTTCAACATCACTTGTATTCAAAGGGATTTGAATTAAATGGCTGGTCGATTAGCTATCTTTGCAGCTTCTCTTAATCAACAACTTTTTCCTCACAGGCTTGACTATTCTTTTTAGTCTCTATATTGTTCATATATCCCTGGCAATGTAGGATCTTGGCAGGCCCTCCCTAACGATGAGAGCATTTGTGCTTCCATCCGAGATGAAACTTTTAATCATGAGGAAATGATATCCACAGAAAACAATAAGATTCCTGAGAGCTTGACTCCTCTTGAGAGTTCATTTTCATCAAGTGATGTAGGAAATGAAGAAAAAAAGAAGAAGAGGAGTTACGAAAGAAGGTGGTTGAAACCATCTCCATAAATATTAGGACACCTGGATCTTCAACGAATGTTAAAATAAATGTACAATGTTCTGATAAAGAAGAGATGAGGTCCGCCGAGCTACTCGGTGGATTTCAAAATGTTTTTTCTTGGTTTAATGAGGATATTCGTGGTTTTGATCTAGGTCTTATTCAACATACTATGAAACCACCTAGGAAAAAACAAGGACTTGTTAACTCTACACTGAAAGCAACCTTTCAAAGGGAGTTGATAAATTTCTTAAGGGCTGGGATGTTTTTTTTAGTCCACCTTGAATGAATTTCCAATTGGGAACCTACCTCGAGGACTAATGATAATATTATAACCTATATTAATCTTTGAAATTTCAAGCAAGCGATTATGAAAAATCCTTTCCCTCCTCTCAATATGGAAATGGTTCTATAATAGGTTGTAGAGTCACAGTTAGGGCCCTTACTTGACAATTTGTTTGGTTGCAAGAACATCAAGGTAAAGGGGGCATATCCTCACAAAACCACTCTTATCACTTATTGGAGTACCATGTCTTACCAATGCTTACTTGATACATGCACTTCTTTTAAAAGACCTATGCACACGACTTTCAATGAATTGGTCAGTCTCCTCTATCTTGATGATATAATTGTGTGCGTCAAGGAGCTGATAATCACACCAGAATTCCAAGTATTGGGTCCTTTCCAAATTTCTTTTGTCTTAGACACTAACTCTTACATTTTAAAGGATTTACAGAAGCAATTGTTTTCCTACAATTCTAACAACCCTCGCTTGAAATATTGCGAGGGACCAGCGTGAAAAGTTATAATGCTGTCTGGATTTTTTGTATACTAGTAGCCTAACTCTTCTTTCATTTTTTGTGCTTCTTTTTCTGTTGACTTCAACTTTATAAGTTAAATAATTTCTTGCTGTCTTCTTCATTTTTGTCTTTTATTGGTACTTTTAAAATTTTTGCATTGTTACTTCTGTTATGATTTTTGTCCTTATCATCTTTTTGTTAATTTGGTCAAAATAAGATGTTGGATCAATTATGCCATAGTGACACTCCTGCGAAGGATTGTTAGTCAATAACAATCAAGCTTACACAACTGTTATGATGTCTCCTCTGAAGGACCCTTGAAATTGTTATATATTTCCACTACTGTCTTGTAAAGAATTGGTTATCTCCTGCTTCTTCTTGCCATTTGTTCATCCATTGAGATTTTAAGAGCAAGTCTAAAAGTTTTTCTCCTTAAAGTCGAGAGAAGATTCCGGTCGAATGATTATGAATACAGTGGTAAAAAACCCTCATACGTAACACTTTTCATGAATTATTCCAAAATTCTCGGTCATCTTTCCATTAAATCCACTCACCTTCCCCTGTTGCATAATATTCCTGATTATATCTTCTTGACCTCCTATTTTTGGTCCACAAAACCATGAGTTATGAGTTCTAAATCTGTTAAAAACAAATTTCCCTGTGGAGTAGCCAGTTTGTTGACGATTGAAATCGTCAACGAAGTTTTTCCCGCAAAGTGTTGCTAAAGACTATTATTATAAAATCCAAATAATACTAGTAGGTGGGACCCCCTTGTAGATTGGAGATCAGGTCTAGTCCTTATTTGATTTTTGTACTCATGTTCGACACTGCTTACATGGTTGATGAGATCTTGTTTTTATTAGCTATGGGTTGGACTTATCAAGTATTGGTTCTTATGTTACTATGGCCTATTCTATTCATTTGTACCATTTCTATCTGTTCTTGGGACACCTGCACAACAGACATGTTAGTAATAATACACAAAAGCCAGTCGAAAAAAATAACAACACATACAAGCAATTTGAAAGAAATGAAAAGAAATGCAACAAATGCAAAGGGAGGGATTTAAACTATCCTATATACTATACTACATGCATGAAATATTAAAATTATTATGGTTAAACCCTATCTAGAAAGTAAATGGTTATGCGATTTTATTGAGTTATATGGTTACTATGCATATGGTAGGGTAAGATGTGGGTGGCACATTTGACAAAGTGAAAGTTTCCTATGCTTATGCGATTTGTTGTGTTATATGGAACATGGTTGATTTGTGTTATGGCATAAGTTAAGAGTATGATATGTTCGCATGATTGATGGGTGATGGTTTTGATACACCATGTGATTAATGGTGTAAATGTAAGGCTTGTTGTCATGTACTAAGGAGTTAATGGACTGTGAATGAAGGCGACATGCATTTACTGCACGTCACCTTTACTCCTTCGTTGGCCGCCACCCTAATCAAGCTATTGTTCATCCTTGTTGCCGTGGATATGCTTCGATTTCCTAGCAGAGAGGAACCGCTCGACCATATCGCATTTTAAGGTGCATTGATCACAGGTATGTATTTTTTTGGCCATCCATGAGTTTTCTCTATTTATGAAATGGATATTGGCTCGAATGTATGGGTTGTGTTTTCCTTAAGTATTGCAACTATGTAAAATTGTGATTTTGGAATGAATTGTTGGTGGCTTTCTCTGTGAAAATGTCTGAAGTTACAGTGTATTGGGCCATCCTGGGTGTTAGCAACCATAAGGGCTCTCTATTATCCTTGCTGGTTTAGTTGGAGGGTTTTTTTTYGGTCTTGGGTGCCTGGATATCCTCACGCATTCGTCGCTATATCCAGTCTTTGGTTTTTGTGGGTTTATTGGTTAGAAGCACTTTGTGTCACTACGTTCTGTTCACTTGAGAATTGGTTTGTTTTCACCATTAAAGGCTGCGCCGTGGGCTATTTGGTTCTTTCTCGGCCCTTTCTTCACTTCAACATTGTGGTTGCTTGATTGGAGAACCACGAGGGTTGTACCCTGCGTGTGTTAAGTATCATCGCCAAGTCGAATTAGAGCCTCACCCTTCTGTTTTATCCCTCCCGTCACAGTATTTTTTACTTGTCCAAGAATAAGTTGTGGTTCTCTCTGCATATGCACTGTTGGTCTTCAAATATTTCACTATTGAAAGAAGTTGTCTCTATATTTCCCTGCGTCAGTCACAAAGAAAACCCTTAACTCTACAGGTTTGAAGGTTGATAGAGAAGACTGATGTGGCCTGTCGGGTTTTATACTTCATTATTGTTGGAGGGTCGTGTATTGTTGATGAAATTGAGTACAGGCTCACCCAATTGGTCATGTCACAATTGTGTTGGTTTTGATATCTACTTACTGCATGTGTTATCACAATGGATAAACCCCACATCGTTAATTAGACAGTTCAAAATACACAGTCGTTGTCTTTGTGTTTGATAATCCAGTATGGTTTAAATTGAGAAGGTCACAACCTCATTCTATGTTGATGGATGGGTATGTGTGGTTGCAACAACATGTTAAGTCAGTTGTTGATTGTTACGACAATCCGAGTATAGGCTCAACATTGAATTTGTTGATTGGTTGATACACAGTCACTGTCATTTTGCACTAAATATTATTTGGATGTTTAACTCGGCATTGGTTACAATTGTTTAATGATGTTCGCACATAATGAATGTGTGGTGTTCCTTCACCATGAATAAATGGTCATTATAACTATGAAATTTTGGGGTGGAGTGGTTATTGTAACCAGGTTGACTGTAACAATTTCATCCACCGTATGTGTTATTGTTATTTGATTGTGTCATTAGGAATAAGCCTAAGTTTTACATAGCATGGTTGATTGCAGTTTGATTAATTTGAAGAAATACTATATTAGATTAATATCTTGACACAATGGGTGTAGTTATCACTGTGATTGTGTGTTTGGAATTGTAGAATGGGAATGTTTCATTGTGGTGTTTTGGGTGGCTGTGATTGTGTATGATATGGATAATTTTAGGTTCCACACTCATAAATAGCCATAGGTTTTTAAGAATGAATTTGTTGCAATTCGATTATTTGTTTTATGAATCCAGGCATGTTGTTGGTACCTCGTTGTGTTGGATGGATAACCCAACATTTTGATTATTTAGATTTACATTTAATTGGGCTTGTACATTGACAAAATTACACTTGCATGATTGAGTTATTTTATGCATAACATGGGTTGGAATAATGTCTGTTGTCTTTTTGTTTGAATGATGACCAGGGTTTTGCAATTCAAGTATGGATTATTGGGTTGATTTTCAGTATATATGTTTAAATAGTGTCATGCATTTTAAATGACAGGCCTGATTGCAGTGATTGTATAACTTCATGGAAATTTGAAACACGACCTTGGTTGTATTTGATGATTAGCAGAGTGGAAATGGTTACTATTATACATTTGAGAATTGTTATACAATGAAATTGGATAAATGAAAGGAACAAAACTTCCTTACAGATTGTGTGGACTGCATACTGTCTTGTGATGGCACTGTGTGGACATTTGATTGTGAGCAATGAACTAGTTAAAACACATAAATTGTTATTTTGTCACGATGATTGTTGGTTGGAGTATCTCGTTTTAACAGAATGACTATATGGATTACTTGATTAATTTTGTGAACAATAACCATTCTCATTCCCCATCATTAATTCAATTTTCACTAACTACATCCCCATCATTTTCCCACATTCATTGTTTACTCCCTGTTCCAAAATTGATTATAGTCACGAAAAATTATGTGTTGAAACAATTGGCAATAACAGTGTCTTGATTGAACTACAATGTTGTTTTCTTTGATTTGCAGTTTATTGTTGTTGTATTTGAGCAGTAATCGTATTTTCCTCCGCCTCATCATATCATGTTTCGCTCAATACAAACCCCTCACATATCCCAGGACCCTTTATTCACCCCCTGCTCACTGATGAATAGTAAAACAATTTGTATGAATTGGATTGCAYGAGTCTGATACATTGCTGAGCCAAATCTATTTCATATTTTTAAGAGTTGTCATGTATGGTGATTTAAAAGACTATTTTCTAATCAATCATGCATGTAGGAATGAGTTTTTTCAGCCGAGGTATCCATGGTCGAGGAAACAGAGGGAGAGGTAATTTGAACAGAGGCCCGAGAAGGCCAAGGTTCCCCATACATTTTGATGCTGACTCACAAGAGCTTGGCCAATTGTTTYAGGATGGATTTTTCAACTAGATTGGGCAGGGAGTGGTCCAACCTAGGCCTAAAAGGCCTCCTTTCCAAGTCCCACAAGTCCCTGATATCCCTATACCTCCTCATGTCTCATTGCAACCTGAGGTTATTGAAAATGATGGATGGCAAGATATTGTCCACTCGACAATCTCCCAACATTGTGGCTGGCCCAATTTGTCCTTGCCTGCTCCTTTGCCTATTAACCCCATTGTCCAAGCTTCCCTTGACCACTCACTAGTGCAATCCTCCCATGCTAGAAAGAGATAAAAAACTGAGGCCCACCATGCCCTTGACACAGGAAAAGCCACTGCTTCCCCTTCCTCACCCTCCAATGGCTCTGACAATTCCGTGTCTTCCTGGATGCATTTGAGGGATGATTGTTCCCATGTGATCAACAAGATTAGGCCTAAAGGCTCAACACAACCAAAGGAAAATTCAGTCAAATTGAAGGGTGACCGCAAAAATCAAGGAAATATTTCATCCTAGAGTGGGAAATATGGTTTTTGGGTTTTATTTTTATCTATTGTTGATGTTAGCTGACTTCAAGGAACTTTGGAAAACATGTTTTATTTTTGGTTACATGAGTAATATTTTTGAAAATAATTTCAAATGTCACGAACTAAATTGTCAAATGTGAATATGTGGATGGGAGACACAAGGATGTGTGTCACAAGGGGTCCCACCTACTAGTTATTATTTATTTATGACCTTTATTATGATTATTACTTTTCCCCCTAATTAAAGTTGGTTGAGTCTTTTAATTAACTTAACTAATGAGTTGGTTCAACTACTTCAACCAATTCTAAATTGTTTAAAAGCAAAAGAAAAGGGAGGAACAATATTCATCATAAGTCTAATTCCCTTTTTTGATAGCAAGGTCTTATTGTAGACAACAATATTCAGGGCTGAATCACATCATTCAAACACTTTTTTTTTCCAGAGGTGTTGATCTATCTTTGATAGTTTGTGTAGACTTGTCTGTTTGTGAATTAGTTTTCATGACTGACAAAGGCTATTGTGCAGAGTCGATTGGGAAACAATCTGTGGAAAGATGATCCAACATTTAGAGTTCAGTTTTGGTTTTTTGTTAGAGGTCCTTTTGTATGTTCCATCGGGGATGTCTAAGTTTGACTTTGGTCCAATATTTGTATATGAGATTTTGTGAAGAAAATGACTCTTTGGTGAATTGGAATGAAATAAAGGATTGCTTTATGTCTCACCTATCTTGATTGTCATCTTGGTGTCTTTACTTCTGTCTTTACATTCATTTCAACAACTGTTATATTCAGAAAATTACATAAAGAGTAAATTTCCAACAAGCTTTTTATTGATAAAAGACTAGCCTAACCACTGGTAATTAATACTTGTGAGTTAGGATGTTATTTTTGTTGGCTATAAACATAGGGTGATATTCCCGTCTATTTTTATTTAGCCAAGAAAAATCTGAAATTTCTTGAGTAAGATCATTTCATATCTTTTCCTCAACACATCCCTTACTGTGAACATAAAAGATTTATGCTGAGAGACCTTATATTTTAGAGATCAAGTGACAGGAGAGAGCCCTCTCAGAGATGAGAAGACTAGTACCTAGCTCTAAAGTGGTTTGTAGGTTACCTCTGTCATTTTTTTTATCAGCCGAATTTTTTTACAGAGTGCTAACATTTTGGCGCCGTTGTCGGGGATGAAACTAAATATTTTCCCTAGGAAAAAAATGACATAAAGATTCAGATTTGATTCCTGAGGGGGACAATGAATCAAGCACCTTATTGGCTAAAACTAAATTTACCCTGACAACTCCATTATAAAGAGACCAGTAGCATAAAATAGTTTGAGAAAGAAATCTGGGCTCCCAAGAGAATTCATATCAGAATAAATCTAGACCCAAAAGCAATAATCCCTGTGTTTGATCCTGAGAAACTTGTACATAAGAAAAAATAAAGGCCAATACGCCTAGTTTTTTGTCTGGACATAAATCTATCTTTACCCAAAGATGGAGTAAAAAGAATTGAAGACCCTAATTTTGATTTGAAATTTGAGCAAACTTTGTTCAGAACTAGATCTGAATCCAATTTGAATGAAATCATATTTGATGAGAAGAGGTTCCAAGATTTAATTTCAGTTGCCCCTATTAGACCCGTTGTGATTCCTACTCACAAAAATCAACCACTTCAATTTCTTCCTACAACTATGGGAGCTAGGTTTCCCCCCTTGTCCTACCTGCTCAGTTACATGATTTATCCCAGGACTATAATCAAAGGATTAAGTTGTATGATGTTGAAGGAAATGTATCAACCCAAAAACACTTAGACTGGTTCAATGATTTTGTGGACCTAGAAGAAGTATATTATGAAGATGCAAAAATGAGATTGTTTGCACAAAGTCTTGCAGGTGAAGTCAAAAAATGGTTCAAAGTTCTTCCAACAACAAGTATCCCAGATTTTGTAGCCTTTGAAACAAGTTTTCTTGCAAAGTGGGGTAATGAGAAAACCCCCCTTCAGTTGCTAACTCAATAGAACAACATGAGAAGGTCACCCGATGAAAAAGTATAAGATTTTTCAGCTAGATTTATGAAAGTTTACAACTCAATTCCTACTGAAGTAAATCCTCCTCCTAGAGCTTCTCAACTTAGATTTGTTGATTCCTTTGACAGTGAATTTTCTTTGTTGTTAAGAGAAAGAATATCCAATTCACTAGATTATATGATGAATGATGCAATAGAATTTGAAGTAAATCTAATGGCTTCAGAAAAGATCAAATATAATTCTGACAGAGACATAAACAAGGTTCAAGATAAGGCACAACCTTCAACTTCACAGTCATCATAAGAGAGATTTGAGTTGATGATGAATACTATGGAGAAAATCATGGAAATGATGTCCTTATATAATAAGCCTAACACTAGAGAGCAGGCTGATTTTGCACCCAGAAATCAAAGGAGACCAGTAGTTCCACAGATCAGACAAAGAGACCAGAGGAACCAGGGTGATAAAAAAATAAGACCTCCTTTTCAAAACAATTATGTAAATGAAAATTTTGAAGATAATATGCATCGCTGTGATGGTGATGAAACAAAGGTGTTTTTAACTAAATAAGAACATGATCAATTCATGGATGCAAATGATATATTTATGGAGGAGAATGATGAAAGGTTATCAGTGGAAAAAGAAGACTATCAGAAAGGACTACATAATGCCACAATTCTAGAAACAGTATAATCTTCAAAGCAAAAAGGTGCGTGCAAATCCTCGAAAGGGAAATCCTACCAAGGAATCTCAAAATAATACACCTTCTATGAGTCAACCTAAGAAGGAATTTTTTGCAAAGGATGTTGTGGAGAAAGGAAAGCAGAAGGAAGATCCTCCAATGAAAGTACCTGAAGTAAGAAAGGAGATAGTCATCAAAGAGGTTGTTGGCACAAGGGCAGACCTGTGGTTCAACTCTAATGGTGCACCAACAAGCCCTAACTACTGGCCCTTTTGACAACACCTGTGAAGTAAATGCAGTCTCACCCAAAGTAGCTATAGGGGGTTGCAGGACACAAATGTCTACAACTAGAGGAAACAAAGTGGATCCAATACAACAACAACACAACATCTAGATATCAGTTACCATCTTAGACCTACTTCACACATTTATCTGTCAGATATAACAAAATAATGTAACAACCATATATCAAAGGGATAAATAACAAAACATCAATCACACACAACAACAATATGTACGTGGTTCACCCTCTCCCTAGGGATACATCCAAAAAAATGTTCTTTATAATATATTAAGTGAAAACATACAATCCTATATGCGCTCTTAGTTATTGGATCTTCTCTCCTTCTCTCTCCTCTCTTTCTCCCTTCCCTGCGCACCCAGCTGTAGGGTTGATCTTTGCACCCAACTGAAGATCTTACAATACAGAATGCTCTCTCAGCACAATACTTCCCTCTCAGTAATAAAAACAATCACTCATCATCACACATTCGAACCCATATCAAGTCCTCTTGACCTTTATTTATACATTACAATAGCTCACCGACCACCTTAGGCCAAAACCTAAGTGCCAAAACCCTAGATACTAAACCCCTAGGTGTCTAAAACCCTAGGTCAACTTGAACCACGTTTTCAAGGCTTCACTAGCCTATCTTTCCTTCTTTCTCTCGTGGTGCTCTCAAAGCATCTACAGATGGATTTTTCCGCTTGCTGAGTTGTCCATGATCCATCTTCCTTGCTGATTCGTCGTCCTCAATCTCCTCATCCAACAACTTGCTTTCTCTTACTTCTCTCCATCTTTTCTTCTCTTCTGTTCACTTCGACCCAGTATCAGCCACTAGTCTTCCACGTAGTTCACATTTCCTCTTTTCTACCTTAATCTTCACTTTCTTCTAGAACCAAGGGCCAACAGGCCACCACCACTCAAATATGACTCATCCTGAGGCACTTCATATATGATTCTTCTTTTTTTCTTTGACTTCAGGCTACGCAGAGTAGCCCGTGCTTTCTGCTCTCTCCTCCCCCACTATGTGCAAATTGTCTTTTCTGTGTCTGGTACCTAGTTTCAACTGCACTTGCTACCTAGACCCTTTCTCCTTCTATTTTTACCGAGAGTTACGAGGCAACTGGTTGTCATAGTACAATTTCAACCGAATTCCATTCACCAATCCTTCCTTCCATTCTCCATTCAAAGTATTCAACTGCGTATCTCCTCCTTCCGTAACATATACAACCTCATATGGTCCTAGCCAATGGGTTTTGAACTTCCCTGGATGCTTCATGAATTTGCTATCGTATACTAGTAACATATCTCCTTGCTTAAATTATTTCTTCTTGATATGTTTGTCATGGTAGGCATTTTCTCTTTCCTTCTGCACCTGCTGATGGAATCCTGCAATGAATCGATCTTCATCTAGTTCTACCAACTGCACGAGCCTCTCTTGAACAACGCCAGTGTCATCCATATCTATAAAGGCTACGATTCGTAAGCTAGGGACCAAATATTCTATCGGGACAACTTCTTCTAGACCATAAACCAACTTAAAGGGGGTATGCATTGTTAGCTTCTTGCAAGTGGTTCTATAGGCCCATAGTACTGTTGGTACTCTTAAATCCCACTCATCCCTATTTGCACTGCAAATCTTTGTCAACACTGCTTCCAAGATCTTATTGAATGCTTCAACTGTCCCATTCTCTTGTGGATGGTAGGGTGTGCCTTCTGATGATGAATTGCAAATTCCTTAGTCAAGGCTTCAATGGTTTTACTAATAAAATGTGTGCCTTGATCGCTCATAAGGATCTTCGGGCATCCAAACCTAGTTATGATGTCATCAAATATGGAGCGCATAGTTGTAGTTGCACTACAATATTTAACTTCTCTTGCTTGAGCCCATCTGTTCAAGTACTCTGTCGCAGTGATTATGTACCTTTCTCCTGTGCGCTTGCCTAGTGGGTTTATAGGTCCCACGAATTCAATGGCCCATTTCTCAAATTCTTGTAAGGTTAGTTGGGGTGCTAATGGCATGCCATCTCTTTTGGACGATTTCCAAACTCTTTGGCATACATCACAGGCTTTGTAGTATTCTTTAGCATCTCTGTGTACAATAGGCCACCAGAGGCCATCTCTAAGAACCTTCTGCACTTTTTCTTTTCCTACGTAGAGTCCTCCTGCGATGCCTTCATGAGCTTCTGCTAAAATAAATGGTCTTTCTGCTTCCATAACACATCTCCTCAAGATCTCATCAGGTCCCATCTTATATAGCTGTCCAACTATAAGTGAAAAGTCTACAGTGTGCATTACCAACTATTTCTTCTGGGTGATTGTATATTCACTAGGTGACATTCCTGTTGACAGGAACTGAACTATCTTGATGAAGTGATCATAAATATTTATGATGGCCAACAACTGTGCATCCGACAGTGTATCCTCCAAACTAGTAGGTTCCTCGCCATGTTCCAACCTCGACAAGTGGTCAAGGCATTTGTTCATTCTCCCTGGCTTAACCATGATCTCAAAATCATATTCCTGAAATAGCAGAATCCATCTGCATATTCTTCTCCCCAACACTGGCTTGTTGACTAGGTATTTTAGCACGTAGTGATTAATAAACATTTTAAAGTGTCCTCCCAACAAGTAGTGGCGAAACTTCTGTAGCGCATACACCATGGATAAACCTTGTCTCTCAGTGGTGGTGTAATTAATCTTAGCTATTGATAGCTTCCTGCTAGCAAAGGCTAACGGGTGGTCAATGTCTCCAGTTCCCGGTTGTGATAGAACTGCTCCTAATGAGATAGAATATGCATCAACATGCACATGAAATTCCTTGCTCCAATATGGGAAAACCAGAATAGGCGCAGTAACCATTTTCTATTTCAATGTGTCGAAGCTCTGTTGGCATTCTTCTATCCAATGAAACTGGCAGTCTTTCTTCAAAATCTTCTCCATGGGTGTTGTGATCTGTGCATAGCCTTTAATGAACTTCCTGTAGTATCCTGTATGTCCCAGTGCAGTGCGCAACTGTTTGACTGAAGTAGGAGGGGAGAAATCAACTATAATGGCAATCTAAGATGGATCTACCGGTAATCCATGCTTACACACAATATGGCCTAGTTGCACTCCAAAGGGTGAAAAGAAGATGTACTTCTTCAGGTTCAGGGCAATATGACATTTCTTGGACTTATCCAACATTAGTCTTAAGCATTTAATATGATTTTGCATCAAACTAAAAACAATCCAATCATCAAAATATGCTTCCAGAAATTTATGTAAAAACTCCTTGAATGCTTTGACCACCACCCTAAAAAATATGGCTGGTGCATTCTTCAATCCAAAAAACATCACTGTATGCTGGTAGGATCCCCATTCTGTGGAAAATGTGGTCTTGTGATGATCTTCCTTGGAAATCCTAATCTGATGGTATCCTAAAAATCCATGGGTGAAGGATTAGACCTCTTGTCCTCCCACATTATCTAGCACTTCGTCAGTAAATGGTGTAGGGAATGGGTCATGAAAACAGGCACCATTCAGCTTCCTGAGATCTACATAGATCCTAATTTCTCCGGTCTTCTTATCCTGCACCACCATAGGGCTAATCCATTCTGACTCTTCAACAAGTTCTATGATTCCTGCTTCCAACATTCTATCTAATTCAATCTTCACTTTCTCCGTATATTTAGGATTCAATATGTAGGGTCGCTGTTTAACTGGCCTTGCATATGGCTTCAAGGGGATATTCATCTCTCCCATGGGCCCTTTAATGCCCTTCATATTAGTGAAATTGGTTGGAAACAAGTCCTGATATTCATGCAGTAACTCTGTGATCTTGTCAATAGTGGAAACATCCCAATAATATCCAACATTTGCAAGCTTCGGTGTTTGCTCTGTTCCAATATTGACTTTCTTGATTTTAATTGGCTATCCAATGAAAGGTAGTTCAACTCCTGGTCCTTCTATGTCTCTCTGTCCTTTGGTTTCGCCGATGTTCACCTTCCCAGAATCATCATCTTCATCAACATTGATATTGTAACAACCCTATAATTTCTGAAGAGGTGCAGTCCATTCATCCTCTTCTTGCTCCAAAGGGAGGCTAGGTGCCTCCTCAAATACTTTCTGTCTCACAATCTGTAACACTTGATCCACTGTAGGATATTGGCTTTCAAATAAAAAGGTAGTTACAAAGTTTTGAGTCATACCTTCCCAATCTGTAGTGATGAGGCACCGTTTTGATTGAAGATACCAATTGATAAGGGTTGTGTCCAACGTGTTAATGAATTTGTGTACCCACTTCTCTTGAGGAATGTTGCTCCTGGCTTCCTCACAACTTTGCACATGGTCCTTTAAACAACTTCGACCTGTGTACCTACCTTCATAGCCTTCTACTTGTTCTGAAAACTGTGCTTTGATCAAAGTGTGACATTGTATCCAGTATATAATGTTATTTTTGTGTGTCCCCCACCATATTGATGGAGTTTATTTCAAGGCCTCATCCAGTGCCAACAATCTTTGTTGTATTGGTACAATTTATTCAAATTCCAACAAGAAAGATTCTAAATGATTTAGACCATCAAAGGTGGGCAAGTTACTTACTGTTGTGCCGATCCAACGAACTTCTCTGGTTAATCTAGCACATCTCCTTGTAGATACTTCATACATTTGGTTCTGCCAGTTCTCCAATGCTTCTTCTGAATTTGATGAACATGTGCTGTCACTTCGCCATCTTAGGTTTCTATCTGCCGTAGGATTAATGTAATCCTGCTATCTGGCTGCCAATTTGTATATGTTTTCTAGATCATATGCATGGTCTTCCTCTCTGTTGGGATCTGTGTATATGGGACCTTCATAAGGATCCAGAGGTGAGATGACCCTAAGGCCATCTCCTTCAAATGTCATTCTTATTTTCTTCAAGTAAACAACAGTGGAATTATTGAAATCCCAATCAATTTCTAACAACGCGGGGTAAGTACAACTCTCATCGACTATCTCAATCACCTCAAAGTCCACAAATGTTATGACCCCATCATCGATGTCCACATGGGCATGTTCCAGTCTTCCGAATGGGCTCATAGCCTATTTATTGGCCATCCTAAGCCCGATGGGGGAATAGATCAACTTAGGTTTTCCCATCAGTGCCCAGGTCTTCTTTGTCATGACATTGACCTCTGACCCTAAGTCCCGGACCACATAGTCTATATCATACTATCCAATTTGAGCATTCAGATGTAGTTCCTTATTTGTCCTTTTCTTTTTGGATAGTTGATGTACTACTTTATTCAATAGAGGATCTATATTTCCTAGATCATACTGTTTGATCAAGTTTTGTAGCTCTTGTACAACACTCTCATACTTTATCAAATTAAGGCAAGCGCATGGAAATTCCATGAGCTTACTTACCTCTTTTCCTTCTCTGGGTGAAGCAGACTAATCAAATGCTAGAGGTATTCCATATTATTTTAATTCTGGTCGAGCCTTTGATGAAGAAGCCTGATCTCTCCCAAATTCTTTTCTTTCTTCCTCAAATGTCTATTTCTCTTTATTTGGATCAAACTCTTGTATCTTCTCTGTAGATTTTATGACCCCTGATTGTTTTGTAGTCTTCCTTGGAGTCATTCTATCTTCTCCTATAGTAGCACCTCCTGTTACCAGACTAATCAGTAGGTGCAGAAACTAACTGATCTCCCTAGATCCACCTAGATCTAGAACAAAACACACCAGAATATGACACTTTCCTTAAGTTTTAGATATTGAATTTACTAATTAAAGAGGGATAAGTGACATACCGTTTAAACACCGCTTCCTCTCACCATCTTAGCTCCGTTCCAATTCTCATACAATGATGAACCTGTAAAAGAACGCAACCAACCAAAGTGATAGTGATAGCATAAACTCAATATAAACCTATGTATGTGATCAAGGAATCATACAATAAAACACAACAAGCTTTATAGGAAAGAATCATAT
>JZKD02S1909641.1:364981-375284 GCA_000966675.3 Picea glauca
AGGATGGATTTTTCAACTAGATTGGGCAGGGAGTGGTCCAACCTAGGCCTAAAAGGCCTCCTTTCCAAGTCCCACAAGTCCCTGATATCCCTATACCTCCTCATGTCTCATTGCAACCTGAGGTTATTGAAAATGATGGATGGCAAGATATTGTCCACTCGACAATCTCCCAACATTGTGGCTGGCCCAATTTGTCCTTGCCTGCTCCTTTGCCTATTAACCCCATTGTCCAAGCTTCCCTTGACCACTCACTAGTGCAATCCTCCCATGCTAGAAAGAGATAAAAAACTGAGGCCCACCATGCCCTTGACACAGGAAAAGCCACTGCTTCCCCTTCCTCACCCTCCAATGGCTCTGACAATTCCGTGTCTTCCTGGATGCATTTGAGGGATGATTGTTCCCATGTGATCAACAAGATTAGGCCTAAAGGCTCAACACAACCAAAGGAAAATTCAGTCAAATTGAAGGGTGACCGCAAAAATCAAGGAAATATTTCATCCTAGAGTGGGAAATATGGTTTTTGGGTTTTATTTTTATCTATTGTTGATGTTAGCTGACTTCAAGGAACTTTGGAAAACATGTTTTATTTTTGGTTACATGAGTAATATTTTTGAAAATAATTTCAAATGTCACGAACTAAATTGTCAAATGTGAATATGTGGATGGGAGACACAAGGATGTGTGTCACAAGGGGTCCCACCTACTAGTTATTATTTATTTATGACCTTTATTATGATTATTACTTTTCCCCCTAATTAAAGTTGGTTGAGTCTTTTAATTAACTTAACTAATGAGTTGGTTCAACTACTTCAACCAATTCTAAATTGTTTAAAAGCAAAAGAAAAGGGAGGAACAATATTCATCATAAGTCTAATTCCCTTTTTTGATAGCAAGGTCTTATTGTAGACAACAATATTCAGGGCTGAATCACATCATTCAAACACTTTTTTTTTCCAGAGGTGTTGATCTATCTTTGATAGTTTGTGTAGACTTGTCTGTTTGTGAATTAGTTTTCATGACTGACAAAGGCTATTGTGCAGAGTCGATTGGGAAACAATCTGTGGAAAGATGATCCAACATTTAGAGTTCAGTTTTGGTTTTTTGTTAGAGGTCCTTTTGTATGTTCCATCGGGGATGTCTAAGTTTGACTTTGGTCCAATATTTGTATATGAGATTTTGTGAAGAAAATGACTCTTTGGTGAATTGGAATGAAATAAAGGATTGCTTTATGTCTCACCTATCTTGATTGTCATCTTGGTGTCTTTACTTCTGTCTTTACATTCATTTCAACAACTGTTATATTCAGAAAATTACATAAAGAGTAAATTTCCAACAAGCTTTTTATTGATAAAAGACTAGCCTAACCACTGGTAATTAATACTTGTGAGTTAGGATGTTATTTTTGTTGGCTATAAACATAGGGTGATATTCCCGTCTATTTTTATTTAGCCAAGAAAAATCTGAAATTTCTTGAGTAAGATCATTTCATATCTTTTCCTCAACACATCCCTTACTGTGAACATAAAAGATTTATGCTGAGAGACCTTATATTTTAGAGATCAAGTGACAGGAGAGAGCCCTCTCAGAGATGAGAAGACTAGTACCTAGCTCTAAAGTGGTTTGTAGGTTACCTCTGTCATTTTTTTTATCAGCCGAATTTTTTTACAGAGTGCTAACATTTTGGCGCCGTTGTCGGGGATGAAACTAAATATTTTCCCTAGGAAAAAAATGACATAAAGATTCAGATTTGATTCCTGAGGGGGACAATGAATCAAGCACCTTATTGGCTAAAACTAAATTTACCCTGACAACTCCATTATAAAGAGACCAGTAGCATAAAATAGTTTGAGAAAGAAATCTGGGCTCCCAAGAGAATTCATATCAGAATAAATCTAGACCCAAAAGCAATAATCCCTGTGTTTGATCCTGAGAAACTTGTACATAAGAAAAAATAAAGGCCAATACGCCTAGTTTTTTGTCTGGACATAAATCTATCTTTACCCAAAGATGGAGTAAAAAGAATTGAAGACCCTAATTTTGATTTGAAATTTGAGCAAACTTTGTTCAGAACTAGATCTGAATCCAATTTGAATGAAATCATATTTGATGAGAAGAGGTTCCAAGATTTAATTTCAGTTGCCCCTATTAGACCCGTTGTGATTCCTACTCACAAAAATCAACCACTTCAATTTCTTCCTACAACTATGGGAGCTAGGTTTCCCCCCTTGTCCTACCTGCTCAGTTACATGATTTATCCCAGGACTATAATCAAAGGATTAAGTTGTATGATGTTGAAGGAAATGTATCAACCCAAAAACACTTAGACTGGTTCAATGATTTTGTGGACCTAGAAGAAGTATATTATGAAGATGCAAAAATGAGATTGTTTGCACAAAGTCTTGCAGGTGAAGTCAAAAAATGGTTCAAAGTTCTTCCAACAACAAGTATCCCAGATTTTGTAGCCTTTGAAACAAGTTTTCTTGCAAAGTGGGGTAATGAGAAAACCCCCCTTCAGTTGCTAACTCAATAGAACAACATGAGAAGGTCACCCGATGAAAAAGTATAAGATTTTTCAGCTAGATTTATGAAAGTTTACAACTCAATTCCTACTGAAGTAAATCCTCCTCCTAGAGCTTCTCAACTTAGATTTGTTGATTCCTTTGACAGTGAATTTTCTTTGTTGTTAAGAGAAAGAATATCCAATTCACTAGATTATATGATGAATGATGCAATAGAATTTGAAGTAAATCTAATGGCTTCAGAAAAGATCAAATATAATTCTGACAGAGACATAAACAAGGTTCAAGATAAGGCACAACCTTCAACTTCACAGTCATCATAAGAGAGATTTGAGTTGATGATGAATACTATGGAGAAAATCATGGAAATGATGTCCTTATATAATAAGCCTAACACTAGAGAGCAGGCTGATTTTGCACCCAGAAATCAAAGGAGACCAGTAGTTCCACAGATCAGACAAAGAGACCAGAGGAACCAGGGTGATAAAAAAATAAGACCTCCTTTTCAAAACAATTATGTAAATGAAAATTTTGAAGATAATATGCATCGCTGTGATGGTGATGAAACAAAGGTGTTTTTAACTAAATAAGAACATGATCAATTCATGGATGCAAATGATATATTTATGGAGGAGAATGATGAAAGGTTATCAGTGGAAAAAGAAGACTATCAGAAAGGACTACATAATGCCACAATTCTAGAAACAGTATAATCTTCAAAGCAAAAAGGTGCGTGCAAATCCTCGAAAGGGAAATCCTACCAAGGAATCTCAAAATAATACACCTTCTATGAGTCAACCTAAGAAGGAATTTTTTGCAAAGGATGTTGTGGAGAAAGGAAAGCAGAAGGAAGATCCTCCAATGAAAGTACCTGAAGTAAGAAAGGAGATAGTCATCAAAGAGGTTGTTGGCACAAGGGCAGACCTGTGGTTCAACTCTAATGGTGCACCAACAAGCCCTAACTACTGGCCCTTTTGACAACACCTGTGAAGTAAATGCAGTCTCACCCAAAGTAGCTATAGGGGGTTGCAGGACACAAATGTCTACAACTAGAGGAAACAAAGTGGATCCAATACAACAACAACACAACATCTAGATATCAGTTACCATCTTAGACCTACTTCACACATTTATCTGTCAGATATAACAAAATAATGTAACAACCATATATCAAAGGGATAAATAACAAAACATCAATCACACACAACAACAATATGTACGTGGTTCACCCTCTCCCTAGGGATACATCCAAAAAAATGTTCTTTATAATATATTAAGTGAAAACATACAATCCTATATGCGCTCTTAGTTATTGGATCTTCTCTCCTTCTCTCTCCTCTCTTTCTCCCTTCCCTGCGCACCCAGCTGTAGGGTTGATCTTTGCACCCAACTGAAGATCTTACAATACAGAATGCTCTCTCAGCACAATACTTCCCTCTCAGTAATAAAAACAATCACTCATCATCACACATTCGAACCCATATCAAGTCCTCTTGACCTTTATTTATACATTACAATAGCTCACCGACCACCTTAGGCCAAAACCTAAGTGCCAAAACCCTAGATACTAAACCCCTAGGTGTCTAAAACCCTAGGTCAACTTGAACCACGTTTTCAAGGCTTCACTAGCCTATCTTTCCTTCTTTCTCTCGTGGTGCTCTCAAAGCATCTACAGATGGATTTTTCCGCTTGCTGAGTTGTCCATGATCCATCTTCCTTGCTGATTCGTCGTCCTCAATCTCCTCATCCAACAACTTGCTTTCTCTTACTTCTCTCCATCTTTTCTTCTCTTCTGTTCACTTCGACCCAGTATCAGCCACTAGTCTTCCACGTAGTTCACATTTCCTCTTTTCTACCTTAATCTTCACTTTCTTCTAGAACCAAGGGCCAACAGGCCACCACCACTCAAATATGACTCATCCTGAGGCACTTCATATATGATTCTTCTTTTTTTCTTTGACTTCAGGCTACGCAGAGTAGCCCGTGCTTTCTGCTCTCTCCTCCCCCACTATGTGCAAATTGTCTTTTCTGTGTCTGGTACCTAGTTTCAACTGCACTTGCTACCTAGACCCTTTCTCCTTCTATTTTTACCGAGAGTTACGAGGCAACTGGTTGTCATAGTACAATTTCAACCGAATTCCATTCACCAATCCTTCCTTCCATTCTCCATTCAAAGTATTCAACTGCGTATCTCCTCCTTCCGTAACATATACAACCTCATATGGTCCTAGCCAATGGGTTTTGAACTTCCCTGGATGCTTCATGAATTTGCTATCGTATACTAGTAACATATCTCCTTGCTTAAATTATTTCTTCTTGATATGTTTGTCATGGTAGGCATTTTCTCTTTCCTTCTGCACCTGCTGATGGAATCCTGCAATGAATCGATCTTCATCTAGTTCTACCAACTGCACGAGCCTCTCTTGAACAACGCCAGTGTCATCCATATCTATAAAGGCTACGATTCGTAAGCTAGGGACCAAATATTCTATCGGGACAACTTCTTCTAGACCATAAACCAACTTAAAGGGGGTATGCATTGTTAGCTTCTTGCAAGTGGTTCTATAGGCCCATAGTACTGTTGGTACTCTTAAATCCCACTCATCCCTATTTGCACTGCAAATCTTTGTCAACACTGCTTCCAAGATCTTATTGAATGCTTCAACTGTCCCATTCTCTTGTGGATGGTAGGGTGTGCCTTCTGATGATGAATTGCAAATTCCTTAGTCAAGGCTTCAATGGTTTTACTAATAAAATGTGTGCCTTGATCGCTCATAAGGATCTTCGGGCATCCAAACCTAGTTATGATGTCATCAAATATGGAGCGCATAGTTGTAGTTGCACTACAATATTTAACTTCTCTTGCTTGAGCCCATCTGTTCAAGTACTCTGTCGCAGTGATTATGTACCTTTCTCCTGTGCGCTTGCCTAGTGGGTTTATAGGTCCCACGAATTCAATGGCCCATTTCTCAAATTCTTGTAAGGTTAGTTGGGGTGCTAATGGCATGCCATCTCTTTTGGACGATTTCCAAACTCTTTGGCATACATCACAGGCTTTGTAGTATTCTTTAGCATCTCTGTGTACAATAGGCCACCAGAGGCCATCTCTAAGAACCTTCTGCACTTTTTCTTTTCCTACGTAGAGTCCTCCTGCGATGCCTTCATGAGCTTCTGCTAAAATAAATGGTCTTTCTGCTTCCATAACACATCTCCTCAAGATCTCATCAGGTCCCATCTTATATAGCTGTCCAACTATAAGTGAAAAGTCTACAGTGTGCATTACCAACTATTTCTTCTGGGTGATTGTATATTCACTAGGTGACATTCCTGTTGACAGGAACTGAACTATCTTGATGAAGTGATCATAAATATTTATGATGGCCAACAACTGTGCATCCGACAGTGTATCCTCCAAACTAGTAGGTTCCTCGCCATGTTCCAACCTCGACAAGTGGTCAAGGCATTTGTTCATTCTCCCTGGCTTAACCATGATCTCAAAATCATATTCCTGAAATAGCAGAATCCATCTGCATATTCTTCTCCCCAACACTGGCTTGTTGACTAGGTATTTTAGCACGTAGTGATTAATAAACATTTTAAAGTGTCCTCCCAACAAGTAGTGGCGAAACTTCTGTAGCGCATACACCATGGATAAACCTTGTCTCTCAGTGGTGGTGTAATTAATCTTAGCTATTGATAGCTTCCTGCTAGCAAAGGCTAACGGGTGGTCAATGTCTCCAGTTCCCGGTTGTGATAGAACTGCTCCTAATGAGATAGAATATGCATCAACATGCACATGAAATTCCTTGCTCCAATATGGGAAAACCAGAATAGGCGCAGTAACCATTTTCTATTTCAATGTGTCGAAGCTCTGTTGGCATTCTTCTATCCAATGAAACTGGCAGTCTTTCTTCAAAATCTTCTCCATGGGTGTTGTGATCTGTGCATAGCCTTTAATGAACTTCCTGTAGTATCCTGTATGTCCCAGTGCAGTGCGCAACTGTTTGACTGAAGTAGGAGGGGAGAAATCAACTATAATGGCAATCTAAGATGGATCTACCGGTAATCCATGCTTACACACAATATGGCCTAGTTGCACTCCAAAGGGTGAAAAGAAGATGTACTTCTTCAGGTTCAGGGCAATATGACATTTCTTGGACTTATCCAACATTAGTCTTAAGCATTTAATATGATTTTGCATCAAACTAAAAACAATCCAATCATCAAAATATGCTTCCAGAAATTTATGTAAAAACTCCTTGAATGCTTTGACCACCACCCTAAAAAATATGGCTGGTGCATTCTTCAATCCAAAAAACATCACTGTATGCTGGTAGGATCCCCATTCTGTGGAAAATGTGGTCTTGTGATGATCTTCCTTGGAAATCCTAATCTGATGGTATCCTAAAAATCCATGGGTGAAGGATTAGACCTCTTGTCCTCCCACATTATCTAGCACTTCGTCAGTAAATGGTGTAGGGAATGGGTCATGAAAACAGGCACCATTCAGCTTCCTGAGATCTACATAGATCCTAATTTCTCCGGTCTTCTTATCCTGCACCACCATAGGGCTAATCCATTCTGACTCTTCAACAAGTTCTATGATTCCTGCTTCCAACATTCTATCTAATTCAATCTTCACTTTCTCCGTATATTTAGGATTCAATATGTAGGGTCGCTGTTTAACTGGCCTTGCATATGGCTTCAAGGGGATATTCATCTCTCCCATGGGCCCTTTAATGCCCTTCATATTAGTGAACTTGGTTGGAAACAAGTCCTGATATTCATGCAGTAACTCTGTGATCTTGTCAATAGTGGAAACATCCCAATAATATCCAACATTTGCAAGCTTCGGTGTTTGCTCTGTTCCAATATTGACTTTCTTGATTTTAATTGGCTATCCAATGAAAGGTAGTTCAACTCCTGGTCCTTCTATGTCTCTCTGTCCTTTGGTTTCGCCGATGTTCACCTTCCCAGAATCATCATCTTCATCAACATTGATATTGTAACAACCCTATAATTTCTGAAGAGGTGCAGTCCATTCATCCTCTTCTTGCTCCAAAGGGAGGCTAGGTGCCTCCTCAAATACTTTCTGTCTCACAATCTGTAACACTTGATCCACTGTAGGATATTGGCTTTCAAATAAAAAGGTAGTTACAAAGTTTTGAGTCATACCTTCCCAATCTGTAGTGATGAGGCACCGTTTTGATTGAAGATACCAATTGATAAGGGTTGTGTCCAACGTGTTAATGAATTTGTGTACCCACTTCTCTTGAGGAATGTTGCTCCTGGCTTCCTCACAACTTTGCACATGGTCCTTTAAACAACTTCGACCTGTGTACCTACCTTCATAGCCTTCTACTTGTTCTGAAAACTGTGCTTTGATCAAAGTGTGACATTGTATCCAGTATATAATGTTATTTTTGTGTGTCCCCCACCATATTGATGGAGTTTATTTCAAGGCCTCATCCAGTGCCAACAATCTTTGTTGTATTGGTACAATTTATTCAAATTCCAACAAGAAAGATTCTAAATGATTTAGACCATCAAAGGTGGGCAAGTTACTTACTGTTGTGCCGATCCAACGAACTTCTCTGGTTAATCTAGCACATCTCCTTGTAGATACTTCATACATTTGGTTCTGCCAGTTCTCCAATGCTTCTTCTGAATTTGATGAACATGTGCTGTCACTTCGCCATCTTAGGTTTCTATCTGCCGTAGGATTAATGTAATCCTGCTATCTGGCTGCCAATTTGTATATGTTTTCTAGATCATATGCATGGTCTTCCTCTCTGTTGGGATCTGTGTATATGGGACCTTCATAAGGATCCAGAGGTGAGATGACCCTAAGGCCATCTCCTTCAAATGTCATTCTTATTTTCTTCAAGTAAACAACAGTGGAATTATTGAAATCCCAATCAATTTCTAACAACGCGGGGTAAGTACAACTCTCATCGACTATCTCAATCACCTCAAAGTCCACAAATGTTATGACCCCATCATCGATGTCCACATGGGCATGTTCCAGTCTTCCGAATGGGCTCATAGCCTATTTATTGGCCATCCTAAGCCCGATGGGGGAATAGATCAACTTAGGTTTTCCCATCAGTGCCCAGGTCTTCTTTGTCATGACATTGACCTCTGACCCTAAGTCCCGGACCACATAGTCTATATCATACTATCCAATTTGAGCATTCAGATGTAGTTCCTTATTTGTCCTTTTCTTTTTGGATAGTTGATGTACTACTTTATTCAATAGAGGATCTATATTTCCTAGATCATACTGTTTGATCAAGTTTTGTAGCTCTTGTACAACACTCTCATACTTTATCAAATTAAGGCAAGCGCATGGAAATTCCATGAGCTTACTTACCTCTTTTCCTTCTCTGGGTGAAGCAGACTAATCAAATGCTAGAGGTATTCCATATTATTTTAATTCTGGTCGAGCCTTTGATGAAGAAGCCTGATCTCTCCCAAATTCTTTTCTTTCTTCCTCAAATGTCTATTTCTCTTTATTTGGATCAAACTCTTGTATCTTCTCTGTAGATTTTATGACCCCTGATTGTTTTGTAGTCTTCCTTGGAGTCATTCTATCTTCTCCTATAGTAGCACCTCCTGTTACCAGACTAATCAGTAGGTGCAGAAACTAACTGATCTCCCTAGATCCACCTAGATCTAGAACAAAACACACCAGAATATGACACTTTCCTTAAGTTTTAGATATTGAATTTACTAATTAAAGAGGGATAAGTGACATACCGTTTAAACACCGCTTCCTCTCACCATCTTAGCTCCGTTCCAATTCTCATACAATGATGAACCTGTAAAAGAACGCAACCAACCAAAGTGATAGTGATAGCATAAACTCAATATAAACCTATGTATGTGATCAAGGAATCATACAATAAAACACAACAAGCTTTATAGGAAAGAATCATATTACTGTATCATATTAAATGTGAAAGAGAGATTACAACCATGGCCTTGATGTCATAAGGTCCCTTCCAACTATCCTTCGTTCCCCACACACTTTCACTCCAAGAATTATGAGAGCACAGATTTGATAGTATTCACAATCTATCTTGACAAAGGCAAAACTCAAAACCATTCTAACCAAGCTAATAATTCCAAGCCAAATCCAACTTAGCCAATCCCAAAAGCTCCAAGATAAATTTATCCATGAGAGCTCCTCTCCTTTTATAAGTTGAAGAGGATAAGGTGTGGAGGTTAGGATGATCCCACTAAATCATGAAAGTGAGTAAGATCCAAACCATTCGGATTCCACCTCACCATGGAAGTTTCTCCTTCTAGAATATTCTAGAAAATGCTCATTTTTCCCATGTGTAAGCATTCTCGCACCGTGCCTATAGAGAAAACTGCAAACCTCTCGCAACCCATCTATGGTGCAACCTACGAGAATCAAGCATTCTCGCACCCTGCCCATATAGCAACCTGCGAACTTCCTTTTTTATAGGGTTTTTACAAAGGAAAATGCAACTTCTTTTCTCAGGAAAAGTTCTTCTCCCTTCCTTCTTTAGGAACTCAGGCCACTGACCCCTCTGAAGACTACAGATAGGTTTACATCATTAACAATCATAGGGATGATGAAAATAATGTGTAACAGAGAGCCCCCCAAAGTATGAAGTTAGAACAAAGTGATAGCTGAAATACTTTGTCGATGTGTGTAGGGAACAAATAACAGTCAGTCGGAAACCTGCCAACAAACAAGGAAATACAATACAATAATATATCATCACTGAGGTAGGCATTCCCATACTCAGAAT
>JZKD02S1909641.1:380061-393316 GCA_000966675.3 Picea glauca
GTTGAAGAGGATAAGGTGAGGAGGTTAGGATGATCCCACTAAATCATGAAAGCGAGTAAGATCCAAACCATTCGGATGCCACCTCACCATGGAAGTTTATTCTTCTAGAAGATTCGAGAAAACGCTTGTTTTTCCCATGTGTAAGCATTCTCGCACCCTGCCTATAGAGCAACCTACGAAACTCTCGCAACCCAGCTATGGTGCAAGCTGCGAGAATCAAACATTCTCGTACCCTGCCTATATAGCACCCTGCGAACTTCCTTTTTTATAGGGTTTTTACAAAGGAAAATGCAACTTATTTTCTCTGTAAAAGTTCTTCTCCATTCCTTCTTCAGGAACTCATGCCACTAACCCCTCTGAAGACTACATATAGGTTTACATCATTAACAATCATAGGGATGACAAAAATAATGTGTAACACCTCCTCTAGTGATAACAACGAATCCAAGATCTTCTCTGTGAGGTTATGCTGTGATTAGTTGTACTTGTTGGTTTCTTCCTCGTCTTTCCTGAAGTTTGGCTAACATCGTAGGACAATATTCCATGACATGTTCAAATGAGTTGTAGTATATCCAAGTGGTACAAGGGTGATGCAGGAGCATCACAAGCAGCCAGCCAAGCGAGCATGAAGGCAGAAGACAGTTGGAAAATGCAACACACATTTTACATGTTTTGGAAATGTTTTTGAAGCATTAATGTAATGGTTAAAGGGAAGCATACTTGCGTATTGTAAACAGATCATGAGGGATTCACTCTCATCTGTAGGAGGTAGAGGAATTTATGCATAGTTAATGAAAGTAGGTAGATTTGAATTCCAGATTAGACCGTTTTAGGAATAGAAGGGAAAACGACTATAGTCACCCTCATCTTTGTATTATTGTATCATTCAGAATTAGAGGAAGTAAGAACATTAGCATAGAGCAGATGAGAGCTGTAGAAGAAGAGTTGTAGAGGAGAACCCATGTATATGGGCTTGAATTAATATATGAAGCTTTGATTCAGACTCATGGTGTTATGATGTTTTCTGTGTATACATGTTGAATGGTTTGTTTACAACTTCTTACTCTCTCTGTCATGCATTTGTTATTATGCTGAGTGGGAATGTATGTTTTCAGGTTGAATGTTTAAATTATGAGAGAGAAAGAGAATGAGTTTCAATTGTTTCTCTTCCTGAGTGAGAGTTCCTGCAAGAAGTGCAGTGAAGCGTCTGCAAGGTGTGCATTGACCAGGTTCAGAGTTTATCTATGAAAGCTCAGGAGGGATCCCGTTGTTCTCATTCCGAAAGAAGTGTAGGAGTAGCACATGAAGCCGTGTAAGGAGCACGCAGGCATTGGAAGTCTTAGGACTTATCAACAAAAGGAGATTTGAAGGACTGCTATTGCGGGGAGTGCACAAAGTCAAGGAAATCAAATACCCAAAAGCATTTGACAAATTGTTGCAAGGAGTGCGTGCAAGAATTATTCTGTGACTGGAAGTTGCCAGAGGAAATATTAGAAGGGTTATTTCCTTTGAAGTGTTCAAAGGGGGGAGTCGAAGTCATTTCACAAGATTTGAGTTCTAGTATAAGAATACTGGTTCATTTCGAGGGAGCTGTCAAGGAAGAAATTGAGTGGTCGAAATTCTACGAGGAGAACTCCCGAAATCACGAGGACCATAGGATCTAGGAGAGTTGCGAGGAATTTAAGCGATTGAAGGAGCTCATCCTTCGGGAGGCAGGAGCCAACATCGACCGTTGATTTAGATCATTGGACTGTAGATATCATTTCGACATTCTGGGAGTTGTAAGTTAGAAGTGTGGACGAAACCCTTGGTCGTTCGAACTCCCAAAGCGCGAAGTGGATTATCGTGTGTGAAAGTGAAAAACAGAGATTTCGGCATTTCAGAATTTCTGAAGTCAGGATTTCGGAGGTCCTGAGGACAGGCAATCGGGACACAGTGGAGTGAAATACCCAAAGTCGCAAGTCGTGACAGAACTTGATGTGAGTTTTGGGATTTTGGAAAATCGGGATTCGGTATATCAAAAGTCTTGAGGACAAGGAACTTGGGCCCTTTCACTTAGAGGATTGAAGTTGCGAGACCCGGGATATTGTGAAGTGGTATTTCGGCATTTCAGGAATCGATATTTTAGCATTCCTATTGACAGGAATTTGGGCACTTCACATGAGAACCCCCAAAATTGCGAAACACGAAATAGTGTGAAGTGGCATTTTGACAATTCGGCATTTCGGGGTTCGAGAACCCAAGAGGACAGTGTTCTGGGTTCAAGAGTCTTGGACTCCCAATACCCGAAAGTCCAAAATCACGTGGGCCATTGGATCGAAGGGAGGCTTATAGTCGTTGATCCCATTGGAGATATTGTTTCGGAGTTCGGGGTTTGTGGAGGTTAGGGAGTCAGAAGCCTTACATCAGGACTCGCTAAATTGCGAAGTCCGAAACCCTGAAAAGGTGTAAAGTTCCAATAGAAGCCAGTATTTTGCTGAATGTTTCGGGTTTCGACATTTTGACAGTTGCAAAGATAAGAGGTCGGGATTCCTTTTTCCATAACTACCGAAGTCGCGAAACACGATACAGCTGTGTAGGAGGACACGACCAAGCATTTTGGGTAAATTGACACTTTGGGTTTCGGAGGGTGGAAGGGTCGATAATCTCGACGACAGGATTCGCGAAATTGTGAAACCCAAAATCCCAAAAAAGAAGAAAAGGAAAGTCCTGATAAGGAAAAAGGGCGCGATCATTGTTATTGTGGTCAAGGGAGTTGAGTGATTTTTTGCGTTGGTTCACACGGGGCATACTCATAAGGACTTGTGGAAAAACAATGTTGTTGTGTGTGTGTAGGATTTCCTGCGGAGTAACCTAAGAGTCAATCAGACTCAGGAGGGCAGATTTAGAACGATCCTGTGCGGACTTCGACCTGAGGGTTGGGGGTCTGTGTCAGTGTGGTATCAGAGCACATAAAAAGTTCTTTGTTTTCTGTAGCAAAGGAAGGAATAATATTTCTCAGACATGTCACCGAGAAGGAGAGATAGACCAATGCCTAATCTAACAGTGGAAAGGGAAATGTGTGAACTACGTGCCAGGCTTGATGCCATGGAGACAACATAGAGGCACACGATCGACACTGGGGATATCAGTGAGGATGATAGTGAAAATGAAGCTGGACATGGAGAAGAAGTCACAGTCGAAGATGCTATAGACAAACTCCTATTCAGGGCTATCGCAAGTATAGGTGCTAGAGAAAAAATGGAGATCCCCATGTATGAGGGAAACCTAGACGTTGAAGAGCTTCTAGACTAGATTAGAGTTATGGATAAATACTTCGACTATGAGGATGTCGAGGAAGACAAGAAGGTCAAACATGCTATCACAAGACTTAAAGGGCATGCAACATTATGGTGGGATGAACTGCAGGCTGATAGATGCTGCAAAGGCAACCATAAAATCAAGAGTTGGGATAGAATGATTGCAAAAATGAAGGCAAAATTCATACCCAAGGATTATCAAATTACTCTATTTCGGAGGATGAAAAATTTGAGACAAAAGCTGATGTCAGTGAAGGAATACACTGAAGAGTTATACAAACTAAACATCAGAGTAGGTCATCGGGAAAGCAATGATGAAAAGGTTGCTAGGTGCATGAATGGTCTGAGATATGATATCCAAGATGAGATGAGCATGATGATCATTCGGACTGTGGAAGATACTTATCAAATGGCTCTGAAAGATGAAGAAAAATGAGCCGAAAGCAAGGTCAAATAGGCCGAGGCAGAAGTCAAGCCAGAGGCAAAAAATTTTCCCAAGAAAGGAATCAGAAACCTCAAGAAGAGGGGAAGAAACCTCAAACCTAGCATGAGAGAGGAGGAAGCTCACAGAGAGGAAATTATTCTGATAGAAATACTTTTCCTCGTACCCAAGGAAGAGGAAGAGGCAGAGGTGGAGAAATAAAATTCTTTACCTATGGAAAACATGTACACAAATCCTATGAATGTCCAGATAAAAAGAAAGAAGGGGGTGAAACTCACATTGCCAAAGGACAAGGACAGAATGTTGAGGCAGAAGATGCTGAGGGAAAAAGATCACTGATGATGAGAAAATTTCTCTTAACGCCAGAGAAGGAGGCAGATAATCCAGCCCAAAGGAACAAACTTTTTCAGACTGCTTGCAAGACCAAATACAAGGTATGCAAAGTCATCGTGGACATTGGTAGCATAGAAAATCGCGTTTCTACAAAGATGGTAGAAAGGCTGGAGCTAGAGACTATTGAACATCCAAGGCCATACAGAGTTTTGTGGTTACAAAAAGGACATCATGTAAATGTCACTAAACAATGTTTAGTTGAATTTAAAATAGGAGGATATAAGGATGAAATACCGTGTGATGTCATTCCCATGGATGTTTGTCATTTATTGCTGGGTAGACCATGGAAATATGACAGGCATGTGATTCATGATGGGAGAAAGAACACATACACCTTGGAGAAGAATGGGAGAACTCACATGTTGTTGCCGATTAAGGATAAAGAAGTAAAACTTGAGGTAAATAACACTGTACTTCTCATGAGTGGGAAGGAACTTCTTAAGGAGGTTAAGAAGAAGGAAGATACACAATTCATTGTGGTCAGGAAACCTAGAATTGTTTTAACCAGTACAAGAGTGGATGATTTACCAGAGGAAATCTAGAAGTTGCTGGAAGAGTTCACTGATATATTAGTGGATGAACTATCTCATTCGTTGCCACCGATCAGAAGTATAAGTCATCACATCGATCTTATACCTGGATCCAGTTTACCAAACAAAGCAGCGTATAGATTGACACCGCAGGAGAATGAGGAGGTCAAAAGACAAGTCTAGGACTTAATGGACAAGGGATTGGTTAGAGAGAGCTTGAGTCCATGCACTGTTCCAACAGTGCTCAACCCAAAGAAAGATGGAGACTGGAGGATGTGTACAGACTCGAGGGAAATCAACAAGATTACCATCAGATATAGATTTCCTTTGCTAAGGATTGATGATTTGATGGATTTCTTTAGTGGAGCAATTTTTTTTTCAAAGATTGATTTGAAAAGAGGATATCATCAGATTCGAATGAGAGAAGGTGATGAATGGAAGACAACATTCAAAATGAATGAGGGTCTATATGAATGGCTTGTTATGCCATTTGGCTTAACAAATGCACCTAGTACTTTCATGAGATTGATGAATGAAGTCCTAAAGGATTTCATAGGAAAATTCGTCATTGTATATCTTGAAGATATATTAATTTTCAGAAAGACAGAAGTAGAGCATTTAAAGCATTTATCTACAGTGATGAGGAGATTACAACAAGAGAAGTTGCTGATAAATATGAAGAAATCAACATTTATGAGGACATAACTAATTTATTTGGGTTTTGTTATCTCTGTAGATAAGCTAAAAATGGATTCGGATAAGGTAGAGGCGATTAAGAATTGGTCATCGCCGAAGAGTATATTTGAAGTTCGAATCTTCCATGGATTAGCTAGTTTCTATAGGAAATTCATCCAAAATTTTAGTGGGATTAGCACACCAATGGTGGACACAGTGAAGAAAAGACACAAAGCTTTTCATTGGACAGAAGAAGTATAGAAGAGTTTCAACTTGCTGAAGAAACATATTATTAAACAACCAATTCTGGTGTTGCCAGATTTCAGTAAGACATTTCAGGTTAAATGTGACACTAGTGGATTTGCAATTGGAGCAGTCTTAAGTCAAGATGATAGACCAATCACATACTTTAGTGAGAAACTGAATGAAACGAAGGTTAAGTACTCAACATATGACAAGGAATTCTATGCAGTCATACAAGCACTGAATAAATGGAGACATTATTTGGTCCCTTAAGAGTTTTTTTTGTACAATGATAACCATGCTTTACAATTTGTGACTCAACAGGAAAAGTTGAACCAAAAGCATGCAAAATGGGTTGAATACATGCAAAATTTTACTTTTGTAATTAAACATATTTTTGGAACTTCTAACAAAGTTGCTGATGCTTTGAGCAAGAAATGTTTGCTTATGCAGGAATTTAGAGTCGAAACTTTGGGTTTTGATAACCTCAAAGAAATGTACAAGGATGAACCAGATTTTAAAGAGGCGTATGAGGCGTATGAGAATCCAATTCTCAAGGACAGAAGCCAGTGGACTGAATACATGATCCAGGATGGATTATTATTCAAGGGAAATCAATTATATATTCCAAAATGCTCCATGAGGGAGAATTTGCTGAAGGAAAAACATACTGGAGGATTGGCCGAACATTTCGGTCATGAAAAAATGTTCTCGAAATTAAATGGATCATATTTTTGGCTAGGGATGAGGACATATGTCAAAATATTTGTGGACAGATGTAGAAATTGTCAGCACACAAAGGGAAAAAGGAAGAACACAGGGTTATATCAGCCATTACCCATACCTGAGAGGCCGTGGGATGTCGTAAGCATGGATTTTATATTGGGGCTGCCAAGAACACATAAAGGATTCGATTCAATCTTTGTGGTGGTAGATATATTTTCAAAAATGGCACATTTCATACCATGCCAGAAAACCAACGACGCAACACATATTGCGAACCTGTTTTTCAAAGAGGTCGTTAGACTTCACGGCTTGCCAAGGAGTATAGTCTCAGATCGAGACACCAAGTTCGTGGGAAATTTCTGGAGGACTTTATGGAAGAAGATGGGGACACATTTTTCATTTAGCTCAACTTATCATCCTCACACGGATGGGCAAACATAAGTTGTAAACAAGATCTTGGGAGATTTGCTAAGGAGCCTAGTGACTGAACACCACAGTCAGTGGGATCACATTCTGCCACAGGTGGAATTTGCTTACAATGATTCACTCAACAGAAGCAAAGGGCAGAGTCCATTCCAAATTGTGTATAGAATGCAACCAAGGGGAGTTTTTGAATTGAAGGATTCAAAACAAAATGAATTCAGGAGTGCTAGTGCAGAGGATTTTGTAGAGGCAATGAAGAAACTTCACAGCTAAGTGAGGGAACGTTTGCAAAATTCGAGTCAAGAGTATAAACGTAGAGCAGATCAACATAGGCGAGAACTTCAGTTTGAAGTTGGAGATCTTGTTCTTGTACATTTGAATAAGGAGAGGTTCCCAAGGGGAACATATAACAAACAAAAAATGAAAAAGATTGGACCATGCAGAGTCATGA
Organism: Picea glauca; assembly: GCA_000966675.3. Taxonomy (NCBI): domain Eukaryota; kingdom Viridiplantae; phylum Streptophyta; class Pinopsida; order Pinales; family Pinaceae; genus Picea; species Picea glauca. The sequence continues at coordinate 387,244 of JZKD02S1909641.1, forward strand.
AGAAATTTGGGGCAAATGCATATGAGATTGAATTACCTGATGGGATCAAAATTTCATCGATATTCAACATCTTAGATTTGTACCCTTACAGAGCTGAAGAAGTGGGAGCAGATAGTGAATAGACAAAGGTTCAGTGGACTAAACAAATGATTGTAGCTAAAAAGCCACAGATGGAAAGTATACTTGACAAGATAATCAATAGGAAGACAAAGGGGAAAGAGTATTTTGAATACTTGGTCAAACAGAAGGGACATCCAGTTGAAGATGCCAGCTGGGAGGATGAAGTAGAAATTTAGAAGCATGGACAGACTGTGCCATATCTCATGAACAGGAGTTCATGAAAATTTTCAAGCAAGGGAGTATGATGTAGGAGCATCGCAAGAAGCCAACCAAGCGAGCATGAAGGCAGAAGACAACTGGAAAATGCAACACACATTTTACATGTTTTGGAAATGTTTTTGAAGCATTAATGTAATGGTTAAAGGGAAGTGTACTTGCGTATTGTAAACATATCATGAGCGATTCTCTCTCATCTGTAGGAGGTAGAGGCATTTATGCATAGTTAATGAAAGTAGGTAGATTTGAATTCCAGATTAGACAGTTTTAGGAACAGGAGGGAAAACGGCTATAGACACCCTCATCTTTGTATTATTGTATCATTCAGAATTAGAGGAAGTAAGAACATTAGCATAGAGCAGAGGAGAGCTGTAGAAGAAGAGTTGTAGAGGAGAGCCCATGTATAGGGGCTTGAATTAATATATGAAGCCTTGATTCAGACTCATGGTGTTATGATGTTTTCTGTGTATACTGTTGAATGGTTTGTTTACAATTTCTTACTCTCTCTGTCATGCATTTGTTATTATGCTGAGTGGGAATGTATGTTTTCAGGTTGAATGTTTAAATTATGAGAGAGAAAGAGAATGAGTTTCAATTGTTTCTCTTCCTAAGTGAGAGTTCCTGCAAGAAGTGCAGTGAAGCATCCTCAAGGTGTGCGTTGACCAGGTTCAGAGTTTATCTCTGAAAGCTCAGGAGGGATCTCGTTGTTCTCATTCTGATAGAAGTGCAGGAGTATCACAGGAAGCCGTGTAAGGAGCGTGTAGGCATTGGAAGTCTTAGGACTTATCAACAAAAGGAGAGTTGAAGGACTGCTGTTACGGGGAGTGCACAGAGTCGAGGAAATCAAATACCCAGAAGTATTTGACAGATTTCTGCAAGGAGTGCATGCAGGAATTCTTCTGTGACTGGAAGTTTCCAGAGGAAAGATCAGAAGGGTTAATTCCTTTGAAGTGTTCAAAGGGGGGAGTCAAAGTCATTTCACAAGATTTGAGTTCTAGTGTAAGAATACTGGTTCATTTCGAGGGAGCTGTCAAGGAAGAAATCGAGCGGTCAAAATTCTCCGAGGAGAACTCCCGAAATCATGAGGACCATAGGATCTAGGAGAGCTGTGGGGAAGTTAAGCAATTGAAAGAGCTCATCCTTCAGGAGGTAGGAGCCAACGTGGACCGTTGATTTCGATCATTGGACTTTAGAGATCATTTCAACATTCTAGGAGTTGTAAGTCATAAGTGTGGATGAAACCCTTGGTCGTTCGAACTCCTGAAGCGCAAAGTGGATTATTGCGTGTGAAAGCAAAAAACAGAGATTTTGGTGTTTTGGAATTTCAGAAGTCGGGATTTCGGAGGTCCTAAGGACAAGTGATCGGGACACAATGGAGTGAAAGAACCAAAGTCACAAGTCATGACAGAACTTGATGTGAGTTTCAGGATTTCGAAAAATCGGGATTCATTATACCGGAAGTCTTGAGGACAAGAAGCTTGGGCCCTTGCACTTAGAGGATTGAATTTGTGAGACCCGGGATATCGTGAAGTGGTATTTCGACATTTTTGGAATTGAGATTTTGGCATTCCTGTTGACAGGAATTCGGGCACTTCACATGAGAACCCCCAAAATTGTGAAATGTGAAATAGTGTGAAGTGGCGTTTCGACAATTCGACGTTTCAGGGTTCGAGAACTTGAGAGGACAGTGTTCTGGGATCAAGAGTCTTTGACTCTCGGTACTCGAAATTCTGAAATCATGAGGGCCATCGGATCAAAGGGAGGCTTATAGCCATTGATCCCGTTGGAGATATTGTTTCTGAGTTCGGGGTTTGTGGAGGTTAGGGAGCCGGAAGCCTTACATCAGGAGTCGCGAAATCGCAAAGTCTGAAACCCCGAAAAGGTGTAAAGTTTTGATAGAAGCCAGTCTTTTGTTGAATGTTTCGGGTTTCGACATTTCGACAGTTGCAAAGACAAGAGGTCGAGATTCCTTGTTCCATAACTCCCGAAGTCGCAAAACGTGATACAACTGTGTAGGACGACGTGACCAAGCATTTTGGGTTTCAGAGGGTGGAAGGGTCAAGAATCTCGACAACAGGATTTGAGAAATCGCGAAACCCGAAATCCCGAAAAGGAAGAAAAGGAAAGTCCCAATAAGGAAAAAGGGCACGATCATTGTTATTGTGGTCAGGGGAGTTGAGTGATGTTTTGCATTGGTTCACGTGGGGCATACTCATAAGGACCTATGGAAAAACACTGTTGTTGTGTGTGTGTAGGATTCCTTGTGAAGGAACCTAAGAATCAATCAGACTCAGGAGGGAATATTTAGAACGATCCTGTGCAGACTCCGACTTGAGGGTTGGGGGTCTGCGTCAAAGGGTTATGAAAATCCCTTGCCAAATTTCTTGGTTGTGCATAGTTATAAAAAATGATCTGGCCTCAACCTCGACCCATACCTCTTGCCCATCCTCTTCCTCTGAATCCACCATGAGGGTTGAAGTTTCCTCTTCCTGGGGAATTATACTACATAGTGTTCCCTTCTTGTTGTACTTTTCCTTGAATTTTGTATATGTCCCTTCACCTTTCATTCATGAGGTCATAGGCCCTACAATCCCTATCATCATTCCCTACTGACTTACAAAATGTGCAATACATATTTGTGGGTGTCTTAACATATTTTTTCATGTAATAGCATTCACTGGGGCGATGCCTATTTCTACATACCTCACACCAAGGTAGGGTAACTTGCTTCAAAGGGATTAGAGCTCCAGATGCCAAGTACTCATGAAATAGGGGACAATGCTCCTTGTCATGGCCTTCCGTTTTGCATCTAATGCACTAGATATCTTCTCTTTTATCTTTTTCCTTGTCTTTCTTCATATCTTCGACCTGCAGAGACAAGATAGTTAACTGACTTAAAATTTTACTCATACCTGAGCTGGATTCTCCCATAGGGGATGATTCTAGTTTCATGGCAATATCCAATGCCTCATCCTGAGAAGCAATCTTTTGCTGCATCAGAGGGACTTTGATGTGTGGTAAAATGGTAGCAATGAACCATTTCTTGTTCTTCTTGTCTGGGATCTGAAAATTCAACTAACCCTTTAAGGTTTTAAACCTCTACTAAAACTCCCAAACAGGTTCAACTATTCTTTGCTTGCTTTCTTCCAACTCTATAATTCATTGTGTCTCCAACTTGGGATTCTTGAATTCTGCAACCAATGCATTCTTGATATCATTAAGGGGTTTAGGCTATGCAATTCCTTGGACAAGCTTCATGTACCAACTCAATGCACGGTCTCTCAGGGTAGTACTAAACTGAGCTCATTTAACAGCTTCGTCGATGACATTCTTAATACTCCATAAATCTTCACATAGAAACCAGTGCTAATCAGGATCTTCAGATCCATCTCCCCTAAAGGTGCGTAAACTCATTCTCATCTGCCATAGATCTTCCTAGGTTTCCTGACTGAGTGTGCGTTGAACCACTTGTACTGGTGCTTTGAGTGCTCTGATAACTTAGGTTACTTTGGTTTCTTAGTGCTGCTGAAACAACAAGAGGAGTAATAATACTTATTTCAACAGTCGGTGTAGTTCTTGAAGTTTCTGGCTCTTGTCGGTGAGGTTCTTTAGTCTTTGCTTCTCTTGGCCCAATGGACCCTTAATGTTCCTCGTTCAATATCTCTTCCTCTTTTCCACTATAAAACCCTTCTTCCTGTAGAAGAGGTTCGTGATCTTTCTCAAACAAGTTCGCCAAATAAACTTCCCTGAAGGTCATTCCACTACGTGTATGTCCAACCTTTGTGTCACTGTCGCTATCTGAATTCTTGAACATTATCTTTTCAATATGACCCACTACTGTATCTTCAATATGTTCTTCTCATGCAATAGCATCTTGATATTCAACTTTAGAAATTGTAAAAATTTTCCTCTAGGTCCCTTAAAGAAATATATTTCTACTTGTCTATATGACTCTACTTTGTCAATAGAAAACTCGGTGATATACCCTCCAATGGTACTATCAAACTAGTGATCTACTGCTCTTGACACGACGTTATCAACTCTCTTGAACTTCTTAATCAACACTGATGTCCAAACCATAGGTGGCCTAGATCTGATCTGAAACTGGGTATCTGCTAACCTGGCTAATCACTCATATAGCTCCTTATGAATCCCTCCAAATAAAATCTCGTGTATATTAGTAAAGATATACCTTCCCAACCAGCTCTCGGTGCTAAGCTTAGGGTTCTTGTTCTGGGATTCTGTGAAGTCCTTTTCTTGTTCTTCTATCCACTTCTGAATCTCTGTCTTCGATGGAAACCACCTTGACATTCCCTCAAGAAGATCTTTGTCCCAACAATGTAACCATTTGTTGGCACAAGGGAAGACCTAGTGTTTAGATCTCCTCATCCAATGAATTGCTTTCTCTTACTTCGCTCTATCTTTTCTGCTCTTCTTCTCAACCCAATATCAGTCACTGGTCTTCCGCGCAGTTCACTTTTCATCTTTTCTACTTAATCTTCTCTTTCTTCCAGAGCCAAGGGCCAACAAAGGTAGAAAAAACCTCATCTTCATTTAACTTTGAAAGTGATATGGCCAAAATTAAAATCTCTGTTCCAATCAATGAGATGATAAAGAATAGTGAAGATAAAAATCAGATCATTAAGATGCTCAAGATGGAAGAAAATTCTAATACTTTAAATATATAAGATGATCATCCTGCCATCTTGTTTGACCCACTTGTAGAGGAGAGTGGTGATGCTGATGAGGTCCCTCCTTTCTATGTTAGTCTGAAGATTCATGATATGAATTTTCATAATTCTATGTTAGATTCAGGAGCATCCCATAATTTGATGCCCAAGGTGGTCATGGACCAATTGGGTCTAGATATTACAAGGCCTTACAAGGATATTTTCTCCTTTGATTCAAGGAAGGTGAAGTGCTTGGGCCTAATTAAAGATCTAGTAGTATCTTTGTATCAAATTCCAACAAAAAATATGGTCATGGATGTGGTGGTTGGTGATAACCCTCCTAAATTTGGCATGATATTATCTAGGTCATGGGTTGCAAAGTTGAAAGGGAATTTTCAAATGGATATGTCATATGCCACTATCCCTGTTTGTGGCCAAGATAGGAGGTTGTACATGGAAGTATTTCTCAAGTACACTTGATCCAGATTATTTTCGACATGAAATGAGAGCGGATATATAACATAGAAATATTTAGAGATATTGCAAGAGAGACAACAATATAACAGAGATATANCGGAAATAACAAGAGTCACAGATATACAGTAATACACGATTTCTATTAATGAAATAAATGTACAGAGACTGTAAAATACAGAGTGAAAGACTTGCTAGAATGGTGGTAGCTTATCTCTGATAAGAGATGTGATGGCTACTCGCATCCATGAGAAGATGATTCATACAATGAGGCTCTAAGGGCCTTTTTAACATAAGTAAAATCCAAAACCCTAACCTCGGAAGATGAAAAGACAAAAGGTTTGTGGGCCCCGATGGGGGTAGTTGATACGTCAACTTCTCAGGGGCGTAACTTTTGCATACGATCTCCGTTTGGGGTGCTCAATAGCTCGTTGGAAAGATATACCCGAGAACTACAACTTTTGGGTGAGAAACATGATCTACGATCCATGTTGCTCCTCGTTTTCTCAAAAAACATCATTTAGGGCCTCAAAATGGCCCCGGAAGTTAAAAACTGCTAAAAATAGTAAATTACCAAAATTGCCAGAAACATG
>JZKD02S1909641.1:394962-417413 GCA_000966675.3 Picea glauca
TGGATCAAAACTTTTAGTAAGAAATCCCAGCCAAACAACCATCCCATTTACTCTATGGAGACTGAGATTGGTTATTCCATTTTCTTTAATGATTTGACTTTTGAAGAGGAGGTGCCAAAATATATGACTATCAAATACAAACCTGATCAACAAACATAGGAAATTTCAGATTAGTAAAACAATGCAGAAAATGAAATGTGGAATATGAGATTTGATGGAGCTGTCAGCAGAGAAGGAGTAGGATCTGGTGTGTGGATTACCCCCCCCCAAATTGGGTACAAAACTTTGTTCTTACAAGCTTGATTTTGATTGCACAAATAACATGGATGAATATGAGGCATTAGTGTTGGGATTGAAGACTTTGAAAGAAATGGGTGCTAGGAGGATAGTTGTACATGTATATTCTGAGTTGATTATAAATTAGGTAAAGGGTATGTATCAAGAAAAACATCCTAGATTAAGAGCATATAGGAATATAGTGCTTTATATTCTTGAAAAATTTTCAGAATATAATCTTTTAGTGATTCCAAGGGGGCGGAATATGATCGCTGATGCCCTAGCTACTGCAACCCCAATTTTCAAAATTCCAATTTTTCCTAACAAAATATATGAGTTTGAGGTCAAGCACAGGCCAGCAGTACCTGATAACATTAAGTATTGGCAAGTTTTCGAAGATGAAAAACAAGTAGAAAGTTTCCCTCAGATGAATGGTGAATTTGCAAATTTGAATATTGATGAGGAACATTGCTGTAAAGAAGAAGAAGATGCATCTGTGTTCACAAAAGATGATTATTTCAAGAATCATATTGCTGGTAAGGATATAATGCAACTAAAAAATAACATCATTCCCAAAGGTCCGATCCCTTTAGAAAAAATCTTTCACAACAATGATGTAGCCAAAAGTCCTAAAATTACTATAAATGATGAAGTTATTGAAGATTTCAACATTGGGACTCAGAAAGATCCCAAGATCATCAAGCTATCCAATACACTTAGCTCATAGGTCAAACAAAGGTATATCAATTTAATGAAAGAATTTCCTGATGTTTTTGCATGGAGTTATGAAGATCTAAAGGTCTATGATACTAAGGTGATTCAACATGTGATTCCAATCAAGGAGGATCACAAAGATTTCAAGAATAAATTTAGAATAATTAATCCTTTTCTACTGCCACTGATTGAAAATGAGATAAAGAAGCTATTTGAGGCTAAGATCATAGTGTCTTTGAGATTTTCTAAGTGGGTGGAAAATATGGTACCTGTCAGGAAGAAAAGTGGAGAGATCAGATTATGTGTTGACTTTTGGAATCTAAACAAGGTATCTCTCAAGGACAATTATCCATTGCCTAAGATGGATCACATTCTACAGAAGGTGGTTGGTTATCAAAAAATATCAATGCTGGATGTTTTCTCTGGGTATAACCGAATCATGGTACACCCTGATGATCAGGAGAAGACATCCTTTACAACACCTTGGGGCACCTTCATGTATTCCAAAATGCCTTTTGGGCTCATGAATGCAGGAGAAAATTTCCAAAGGGATATGGATATAGCCTTTGCTGATGAGAAAAATAATTTTATTGTTATTTAATTAGATGATATCACTGTATATTTAGTTTCTGATGATGAACATCTTAAACATCTAAGGAGATATTTTCAGAAATGTAGGAAGTTTGGTATCTCATTGAACCCCAAGAAGTTAAATTTTTGCATGGAAGAAGGAAAATTGTTTGGTCACATTATTTCAAAGGAGGGAATAAATATAGATCCCAACAAAGTTGAAGGAATCCTAAAAATTGGCACACCCAGAAGCAAGAAATAAGTACAATCTTTCCTAGGGAAAGTAAATTTTCTGAGAAGGTTCATCCCTAATCTGACTGAAATCATAAAGTATATTACTAACATGCTCAGGAAAGGAATTGAGATAAATTAGACTCATGAATCTAGAAAGTCTTTTGAAGATATTAAAGTGGCATTGACCAAAGCCAAAGTGCTAGCCAATCCAAATTTTGCAAAAGACTTTATATTGTTTTCTTTTTCCTCAGAACACACCATTGCCAGTGTTTTGTTACAAAAATATGATTTTTTTTTGAGAGGCCTATAGCCTACTATACAAGACATTGAGGGATTCCCCACTAAAGTATGATATCAAGGAAAATCAGGAATATGCACTGGTCAAGGCCCTCAAGGAATTTAGAATTTATATTTTGCATTCCCATACCGTTGCTTATGTGCCCAACAATTCTGTGAAGGGAATTTTGAATCAGACCTATCCCGAGGGTAAAAGGGGTAGGCGGATAGCTGTGTTGTTGGAGTATGACCTTTATATCAAACCTACAAAGTTGATCAAGGGGAGGGGACTTGCAAAGCTGATGGCACAGTCAAATTGTGAGATCTTGGGAATTAATTTCATTACTGATTTATTAGCAGATTCAAAAGAAGAAAAGGTCCCTTAGGTATCCCCAAAATTCCTTGACTCCCCATGGTATGCTGACATTATTTATGTGTTGATAAATTTGCAGGCTCCTCTCGAATTGAGAAAAACCAATGGCAGGTTTTTAAAGCTGAAAGCATCAAAGTTTTTTATTCTATACCAATCCTTGTATTGGAAAGATCTTGCTGAATTGTTTGTTGGAGGAATAAGTAGAGAAAACCATCAGAGAGTTTCATAAAGGTGATTGTGGAGGGCACCATTATTGGAAAAATACTGTGCACAAAATATTGAGGGCATGTTTCTATTGGCCTAGCATTTTTTCTGATGTTTACAAAGAAGTTTCAAGCTGTCATGACTACCAAATTTTTGATGGGAAGAGAAAACTGCATCATTTTCCTTTGAAGCCTATCTCTGTTGAAGCATAATTTAGGCAATGGGGCCTTGATTTCATAGGAGAAATCCATCCACAATACTCAACTCAACATAAGTGGATACTGACAACCACAAATTACTTCACCAAGTGGATTGAAGCAGTCCCCACAAGGCAAGCCACTGATAATGTTATCATTCATTTTTTGGTTGAAAATATTTTGTCTAGATTTGGTTGTCCAGTTAAAATCATCACTGAAAATGAAACAACATTCAAGTCCAAAAAGATGGAGAAATTTTGCAGTGATTACAATACAACTCCTGGCCATTCCAAAAATTATTACCTTCAAGGTAATGAGTTGGTTGAGTCATCCAATAAGAGTTTGAACATAATTGTCAAAAAACAAATGCAAGATAACAAAAAGGATTATCACAAGAAGCTTATTTATGCACTATGGGATGACAAGATCACTACCAAAAGGTTTATTGCCACTTCACCATTCCAGATTGTATATGGTATAGAGGAATTTTTTCCTACTTCATTAGGGTTTCTAGTGATGAGATGGCTGTAGGAACAAGATACTGAACTAGATGCTGCTCAAAGGAGGATAAATGAACTAATCAATGTTCAAAAAATAAGAGAGAAAGCCTTCAACAACTCTCAACTCCATCAAGATAAAATTACAAAATATTTTGACAAGCATAGTAAGGAGGATGTTTTAAAAGTGGATGATTTGGTGCTGAAATGGGATGCAAGGAATGAAGATAGAGGAAAGCATGGAAAATTTGATCATCTATGGCTGGAACCTTTCAGGATTGTGGCATACCGCAGGAATAATGATTATTTTCTACAGGAGCTCAATGAAGATCTCATTGGTGGGGGACCTATGAATGGCAGGTTTCTCAAACATTATCTTACTTAAAAGAAGTTTTCAACCTTTCCATTTCATTGTATATAACTGTTGTTGTTTTTTCAGTTGAAGCATTTAAAGTCAAATCAACAGAAAATTGAAGCCCACAGTAAAGGCCCTAAGTTTATGTTGAGTATACTTGGAGTTATGTCAAGAATGTTTCATGAATAGGTTGTTGATCGATTTAGTTATGTGAGAGAAATAAATCCCAATGGACAGGCACTTGGTATGTCTTTCTTTGCTACCTCACTGGGAGGATAACATCCCCAGTTGGAGCCCATGTTAGTCACCATTAAATTTTTATTTTTTGAAATAAATATTTCAGAATCTAGTGGAACGCTAAACCAATTTGGAAGCCTGATAAAATAGGAAAGGGATAAATCAAGCATGAGCACTAAGCTAATCGGGTCCGAAGTATCATGGATCATGAGTTATCGAGATCGACGACCAAGAATGATTGCGAGGGGAAAAGTTGTGCGAGGTTTAATTTTGAAGGGTGGTCTTGCAATTTAAATCACAGTTTTCTCTCAGGGGTACGTGGCATCACCAGTGCATTGCGGAATGAAAGGCGAGTTACCTCAAAACCACTTCCTCATTCCCCCCCAAAATATAAAAGTATAAAGGGACTTTTAATCATTTATTTCATTTGATTATTATTTGAACACTGGACCGTTAGAACCTTTGTACGAACACCATCTTCCACCTGCAACTCAACAATACACAAACTACACACCATTTCCGCTTGTTTCTAGGTATTTTTCATCACGACCATGGATCCCATCATAGCCTTAGTAACGGAACAAGACACCACAACAAATGAAGAAGCCCTAATTGACAGAGACACAATTTTTTTTGACATTGAAATCATTATTTCCCCTATCTCTGTGTCCATAAGAAACCTTTCTGATAAAGTAGGAAGACATATACCATCTCTTGAAGCATTCCAGGCCACCATAGTCCCTAATTCTATCGAAATTTCTTTTCCATTTCCTGAATTTATAGGTTGGTGCACCGAACAATATTCCCATGAAGAAAGAGTCGTTGTGAATAAACAAGGGTCCGAGGTATTTTGTACGGTAGAGAGTCTATTAATTCGAGAGTCCCTCGGTATACCTGAGTCTTTTTCCACAATTTCCAAACCTTTCAATGAAGATAAGTTGATTAGGGTCTATAGATAATGTCCATCAGAGGTCCGAGATATGTTTTTACACACAATTGTCAAACCTAATCATTTTTCAGAAAGTTTGTCTTTGCCAATGAATGTAAATATAATGGTCATTGAAGTCCAATGGGTTTGCTCCCTATTGGGTCAAGTTTTAGGTCTAGACAATGAAAAATATGTGGTTGAAGTCATGCTCAGTTTCCTTTTGACCTTTTTTAAGTTAGAGTCTGGTCTGTCAGTTCGTATCAACTTTGATCAATTCCTAGATGACAATATCCATAAAAAACTAGCAAATTTTCTCTCCTTGAGGAATTTCATATACTATACCTATCTGTTGAGAATTTCCCTGGAAACCAACAAGAGACAATTTCTTGAAGAAACATTTGTGTCAACTAAATGTAAAAGAATTACCATACTTATCTTCATCAACAAAGTCATGTCCAGAGTTTATAGTTTTATTTTCAATACCATCCTACCTAGAGTTTTGGAGGACATGAGAAGTTATCAACAACCAAATCTAGAGAACAGAGTGGGAGATTGGGTATTATTTATGCATTCAACAATAATCTGGGTTTATGGTTGTCATGAATCCCCTTACTATTGCATGTTTTATTAACTCCTAGAATATTTTCCCTTGAATTCATCAGGAAGAGAATTATATCTGAGACAAATCATTTCCTAAAATTGCACATAGCCTCCAACCTTAAGTTTCGTTTTTTCATTGGCCCCTTCATTATCAAAACAAGATCATGTTGATCTCAAGTTCAAGAAAATATCAAAGAGTTTGGTTTTGCACAGTTACAGGGAAGAAGGTATGATCCACAATAAATCATATCCAAGAGGAGACAGATGAAAAAATAGACCCCTTATGAGCATGAATAGGTTGAGGGTTTTGATAAGATGGAAAATATAGAATTTTGTGTTGATGTGGAAGCAATATTGCAACTAATTCAAACAAAACAAGTGGAGGCAACCCTACAACAAATTCAAACACATCAAGCTCCTCAAAAGCTGATAATCAAAGTTCTTAAGACAAGTGTTTACAACAAGAGAAGAAGTTCAGAGGCCATGGACATCAGTGACCGACAGACTGCCCCAAAGAAGATGAAAGTTACACAACGAACATAGATTATGGATTTAGTAGAGGAATAATCTAAGGATATAGAAAATCAAAATATGGTGGAAAGTAGTACTAGCACTAAAGTGGCCGAAGAAAGAAATTAATCTCAAGGTGAAGGTAGCTTAAGAATTTTTAGCAGTAAGAAATACATTTAAAAAAAATCCGACTCAACTTATCAGTCTAGAGAATATTTGGAAAAACAATATGCTGAGAAGGGTAATATAGATTTGGGTGAGATGAGAGATTTAGTCCCTGAAGTGGAAAAGGTCTCTCAACATAAATCTTCTCTGTTCATAGTAAGGAATGTTGAAAAGAGGACCTTTAACATTGAAGTTGTAGATGAAGACAAAGTCTCTGAAATAAAGATAAAATATGATAACATAAGTGCTCTAGACAAGGTCAAATTCCATAAGCATACCAGTGATATGTTGTATTATGATTACTTGAGTTTAAGCTTAAAGAATTCAAAACTATCATCCTATGCAATAAAGTTGGAAGGAAAGTTGAGGCAAGAAAAGGCATCTAACATATCTTGGCAGACTCAAGTTAAGAGGTTGGATTCTGAAGGTCCCCAAGGGTTGAAATCTTGGATGAGAAGGACAAATTAATTCAAAGTTTGAAGAAGAAATTGAAAATGCCTACTACAAAACATCCATAAACAACATAGTTGGTGGTTTTGGAATAGGAAATGAGACTCTTCATCAAGCGACACTAGGCTACAAGGCTAGGGTGTTGCAACTGGAACAAGAAAGGGTGAAATGGTCACAGGAGTAGACACAATTTCTAAACAAGGTTGTCGTTTCATCCCCTACTACAGATATTGGATCGAATATTGAAGGACTTGTCCAGACTATGTCACAAGTTAGCTTGAGAGAAGGAGAAATCAAAGGGATGAAAGGAAGCATAGAGAAATTGAAGCAGGAATTGCAGGAAATGGATGAAAGGATAACTCAATTTCAAAAGGAGAATGAAGTCTTGCAAGAAAGAATAAATAAATTGAAGATAAGGTTAAGAGGAAAAGGTTTGTTGCAGGGGCCCAAGCATATCATCTGGGACTCTATAGCTGCTGAAGCTGCCAAGTTCATATCATATTTGAATTTCATTAATGATAAATACATCATAGCCATTATAGCCAGAAATAGGTGCACTGCTGTGAATGAAACTTTAGCAAAGAAACCATCAGAATGGGCCTAGAACGCCATAAATCTACTCAAATTCGTTCCTACTGCAGACCTTCAGACCATTGGAGTTAAAGAAAAAACTACATTGATTATCTGGGCCAGGAGGGTTATTGCTAAACATAACCTGTTGAAATTAGTTCAAACTAAAGAAACACGGACTGAGCAGAGTGTATATGAGTTCAAAGATTTGTTTGAAGAATTTTTACCAAAGGTATTCAATCATTTTGGGATGGAAAAGGAAAGTTGTATGATCAGGACGAATAAAATTCTTGTTTGAATCAGTGTAGAATGGATCATTCTGAGTTTGAAACACTGGAGGGAAATCTGAAAGGAGCCACTTTAGTTGAGCATCTGATTACAAACTTTGAAATTTTAAATCAGTTCAAAATAGTCAAGCTTGGACTACCAGTCATGTCATATGCTTCTTGCATTGAATCAAATATTTTGATAAAGTAAATGACAGATTATGATATTCCTTCTGACTTGCAATGGAAGGAAATAATCAGGTTGGGTAAGACAAAATGCAGTTTTTTAGGGCCCAGTAAATGATGTCCATATGTCACTAAAGATGGAAGATCATGTGGAGGACCAAAGCAGAACAAGTGGCAAAGAAAAGATCGAACTGCCAAAGGAGTCAGAATCCATATTTTGAAACGTTTTCTTGCTAATCATTGTAATCGGTTTCAAAACTGAAATGTTTCTTTATAATCATTGTAATCGGTTTCAAAACTGAAACGTTTCTTTATAATCATTGTAATCAATTTCAAAACCGAAAAGTTTCTTTATAATCATTGTAATTGGTTTCAAACGGAAGGAACTCAAATTGTATAAATATTAGGACTTCCAAATGTATTAGTTGTTGGTAGAAGTGTAAGGGAATGATTTTAGCTATTTGGAACTTGAATGTAATTTTCTGAGGTTGAATAGAATGCACATGCAAATGTCCTGAATTTTCCATGAAAAGATTCTAATGATGGTGGTATGAGATTTGTCTTCTTTCTTCGTATGTATTTCCTATGTTATTAATTTCATTTTCACTGTCTTCTATTTAAATTGGATAGTTAAAGGACCATAATTCATCTTATAATGCCTCAGCTTAATAAATTTAAAATGTGTTAATTTCTTCCTAACTAATTCAAAATTCATTTTATTTAATGCTCTGATGCAGTTATATGTTTTTCGTTTCTTCTTACACTTTGAAAATTAAAATTTATAACTCAGATTCATCGCCTCATTTAGACTTTATCCTATGGAGAGTTATACCTACCAGTCGATGCTTCCATTTTTTTTAGAAGTTTGACTCCATAGCCCTAAGTGTCCCTCCCCTTCCTTGCCAACAAATTATAAAACCCTCTTTCAAAGCAACAAAACCTAGCCACCGATTTGTTAAAGAGACCTTATCTTTTAGAGACCAAGTGACAAGAGAGATCCCTCTTAGAGTTGAGCAGGCTAGTACACAACTCTAAAGTGGTTTTTAGGTTACCTCTGTCATTTTTTTTATCATCCAAACAAATTTACAGAGTGCTAATAGGTTGGTTTCCCCCAACATGACTCACAATGGATAGTTGCATATCTCCAGTATGACTTGCAGTGACTGGACTCTTTAACCCTACATGAATTGCATTTAATGGTTTCATGTATCCAACATGACTTGTAGTGGCTGGTGAATTTTTTCCTTTTCTTCACTTCTTTTTCTCATTCTTCCTCTTTCTATTCCTTCTAGACTTCTAGTTACTAGTAGCTATAATTTCACCATATGAGGTAGAAGGAGGAGGATTATATTTCACTGATCAATAAGGTAACGGATCAACATTAATTTCATGCCATTGACATAAGGTACTTTTCTAACAAGCCTTAAGATAATTTGGAAAATTCAGAGTGGTCCATAGACAAACTGGTATTCCTTCAGTCAATCCAAGAATGTTCAAATTGGCTATCAAGGGGGCACCAACATTTCCAAATAAAGGAAAATCAAAAGAATCCCTTTGAGAAGGGGTCCCTTGGTTGGTATCCCTGAGAAATTGATCCATAACGATATTATTTCACTTGGTATTCCCTTATGAGACTATTCAATGAAACTTTGGTCTCTTCAACTGGCTCTCGCGAACCAACATTTTTCATATTTTGCCTTTGAGGAGGCGACTCCACACTTTCAAGAGAAATACTACATGTCCTTCTAGACCAGTGGAGAAATGTGTTATCTTCTTTGGATCAAAGATTCAAAAGAGGAAATAAATAGAAAATATAAGTCCAACTAACAAGAAACCATAGAGCACACAACTAAAACATTTCTAGGAGGAATCAACAAACAAACTACTCTTCCAAAGCCCAACCTAGGTTGGTTAGGTTCTTAGTTTGAGACAATGAAGAGATGATCAAAGTAACTTCTAGAGAATGATGTGGGTTTATTAATTCCCAATAACAATAAAAAAATTAATGGGAGGCTTTTACAGTAACCTGTTCACAACGTTCACCTACGGTGCAAGTACCCTCCAAAGGAGCCGAAACTATGATTAGGCGTCTGCTTTAGGTACCGTGAGCACTTCCCAATTACATTCACCCATGAGAAATAATAGGAATGGATAGTAAGTTTACCAATTCACAATTGAAGACTAGGAAGAACAATCGTGGGTCAAGATCACACGTATGGGTAGGGAAACAAAGCACAAAACTTTCAAAAAGTACAGTCACCCAAAGGACCTAACACTTCAGAATCCTCCGTACATGTAGTAATACAATGAACACTAAATCAAGCAAAGAATAGGATATCACCTCCACTTACTCTAATGTGACCTTGTCCTTGACACTTGTATTAGAGGTGATTTCCTGGAAAGCACCTCATGCTACTACTAGATTTTACACTCTTTAATCAAATCTAGTTTCGAGTTTCGTGGCCTTGAAGATTTAATTGTACAATCCTATTCCAAGGCCCTATTTCCTATACTACTATTGGTTTTCTATGAAGAAACAATCTAGTTTATTTTAGTTAAGAGTTCATTTTATATAGTTGTTGATTACTTAGGGAAATGAAGGTGCAATTGATGGTGTTTTTAGAACTCCTATAGATTTTTGTTTTAAGAACACTCGCAAAAAAAAAATCATGCTTATACTTCAATGCATTCAATTTCAAGCAAGCATAAAGAATGGACAATTCTTCCCCATATTGCGACAAAAATAAAAGAAGGAAACAAAATATTGTTTTTTATTCTTTTTTCCTTTAAATGAACCTAAATGATTTTTTTACCTTTTTATTTTGAAAATGGATGAAAAATGTAAATATGAAAACACTTTTCCACTAAAAATCCTACTATAGGCAGACCCTGAGACCCAAAACAACAAAGAAAATGATATAATTTGAGACTTAGGAAAGTATTCATGCCTTTTATGAAGGAAAAGTGCGAGTAGCGATGCCTTTCATGAAGGAAAAATGAAAATACTCACGCCTTTTGCGAAGGAAAAGTGTGAAGGAAAAGTGATATTACTCACACCTTTTGTGAAGTAAACATACATTACTTGCACCTTTTATGAAGGACGAGTGTGAGTACTCATGCCTTTTGTGAAGGAAAAGTGTGAGTACTCATGCCTTTTGTAAAAGAAACGTGCAAGTAACAAAGAAAAACACCTAAAATTCTCTTTTTTCATTTTTTGATAATGAAAGATAAATGCAATCAAACAAGCACTTTTCAAATACAAAGGTACTGCATATAGAAACTAGAAGGAAAAACAACAAAGATGTTGCAACTTAGGAAGAAGGGAAAGGGTAGTAAATGAGAACAACTCAAACCCAAAATGCACGTGCGCCTTCTTTGAAGGTAACAAGTGAGTACTCACACCTTTCCTGAAGTGAACAAACTAGTTCTCACTCTATCACTGAAGGAAACAAGAGAGCATGTTCATTTATGGGATAATATTATTAAGACATCCTAAAAAAACTCCTGCAGAATTCCCTATTGTACTGAAAGCAAGAAATATAGACTGAAAACCTATCAAAGAGACCTATATTAAGTATAGAAAGAAACAAAGGAAACCCTATTGAGAATAAATCAAGGAGTTATCCTAGTGGAGTTTCCAATTCTGTTGCAAGTTCTAAACAATCCTATTACTAGGGTTGACCATAACAAAGAGAGTTTCAAAGACGAATGCTAATCTTTCCCAAAAATAGCTTATGATGATCTTTCAATAACTTCCAGTTTGTTACAGGAGGTATTACTTGGTTCATATGGATGATTGGAGATAATCCTCATCAATTGTACTTGCTCTAACTGTCCTTGTCTCTATTCAATATTGTAGAATTGCACACACATAAATGATAAAAATTCCTTAAGCTATTGGCAAAAATGAAAATGAACATAAACAACTAATTTAACTAATTTGATTAGGTAAATTAGTTCCTCAACTAAATACTGAAAAGGAGATCAAATTCGATACAAACAAATCATAATTTAGCGGAGGTAAATAAGAGATATCCTCATTTTATTGTCAATAACATTAATACAAAGAAATGTGTTTGATTTTTCTATCGAAATTATCCATAACTACAATCTAGATTTCTCCGATCTTGAGCCACTCAATACTATATCACCTCTAATGTTATTCTCCTTTCAAGTATGAGGAATATCAAGGGATATTTGGACTCAATGATATGAATGAGAGATGGACTTTGTGAAACAAGTATTTCTAGGGAGATGAAGGTCATAAAAACCTCGGGAATGTGATGGATTTGATTCCTTGGGATGGATGATCACTCTGGCATAACAAAAGTTCTTGTAATGGTGTCCTTTGGGTCTCTTTTATACCATTTCAATATGGATGCGACCATTTTCCACAGGTTTTAGGGAGTTACAAATTTGGTTTTCCCATAAACCCCACTCAAGAGTGTGTAATTTTCACGTTTTTATATTTTTTGGTGATTTTTGAGTGCACTAGCGCCTTTACTAAAGGGAAAGGGTGAGTAATTTCTCCTTTAATGAGCCAAAAGTGTGAATATATTTCCATGAAATCATTTTTAGTAGAGTTCTAGGTGGGCCCAAGAAACCAAAAAATTATATGAAAGGGATAAAGGCCAATCAAAAACATCTCAACTATTATGGTGGAAAAAGATGCTATAACAATGTGTAATGAGAAATTATCATAATCAAACATCATAACATCCAACATAAGATACCAAAAAACTAATAACCATCATAACTGTACACCATTCTCAATATAAGATATAAAAAACTAACTCTAATATCAATTTTTATTAGAGTTTCACTCTTCCCTATTTTTTGAAAACCAATTATTATGGATTCAAAACATGCACACCCTACTCATTTCCAATATATCCCCCCCAAAATAAAAAAATATACTATGCTACCGTAAAAAAAAATTTCACTCCCAAGTGATATATATATATATATATATATATATATATATATATATATATATATATATATATATATATATATATATATATATATTCTTGGTGTTAGCATTCTTATGGGTATGTGTTTTCAATATGTAGTACTTCTGTTTAGAGGTGTGCATATGTTTACATGAATGATTAAGAATGAAACCTTTATTTTTTCAATGACCATATGTTGGGTATTTCATATTGTTCATAGGTTTCAATTCCTTGATGACATGATTGGGCATTTGATCTTGTTCATAGGTTTCAATTCCACGATGACATGATTCTTTGATAGGTTCATGACTATTTGTACCTTCGTAAATTTTATTCATATAGATAAAATTTACATTCTGAATAATGCATGAGTAGTCATGCATTTAGTCTAGATAGCCTCAATCAAAAAGCCATTTTGTCCTGAACAAGCTAGGAAAATCTAATACAATACAATCATATGAGAATTGATAGGAATAGGAAGCCCTTCCGAGCATAGTGAAAGATCGACCAAAACCCATCACAAGTCCACAAGAGAAAAACCAAGTAGCGAACCCAAGACCTCGTCAGGAAAAAGAATCGAAACAAACCACAAATGATGCCCTAGAATCTAGACATACTAGTTTAGAGCGACATACATCCTCCTAGAGACAGAAATAGAGGGAAAAAAACCCTAAAAAAACTAGCACTATGAGAATGAGCACGACACCAAATCCTTAGCACCAGAGAAAACAAGACCTTGACTATGCATCAAACCCTAAACAAACTGACACCAGAAAGGGGAGAAATTAAAAGAAGAAGAAAATAAGTTGCAAAGAAGAGATATTTCCACAAAAGAGAAACTCTAACATAGAAAGCAATGACGACCCCAAAATGACCCAAAACCCTAGCAGAAGCACTGAAAAAATCAGAGTGAGAGGGAATGAGATACCAGAACCTGTCTGCACCCCCCCAAAACCCCTATCAATAGAAAAACACCTATAGATCTACAAGCATTCATCAAATACAAAGGAAGAATCACATCGAAAACACATCTCCAAGGGAGGAGAGGCCATGTGAGGATGAACTAAGATGCTAGAGGAAAAACTCGACGACAACCAAGCCCACCCTTTGGGGTGATCACACACCACCCACTGCGAACGATGACATATATATACAGATGGCGACAATGATGAGAAAATGTGTGGGTGACAGACAACTGCAAACAAGGTGAAAACGAGGCTACAGAAAAAAACCTACATCCACAAACAAATCCAGCATATCGACGACCAAACGATCACGACAAGGTACAACAGGCTGTGACAAAGTTCTTCGTAGGGTGCAACTTTACCGCCGAGATGTACATGTTTATGGTTATTCCTTTATTCCTTTATAGTGTTTCCTCCACAATTAATGAAACTTATATATATATATGGACTGAATGAAGTGTCTCTGTGTGTGTGTGTGTGTCTACACACACACACACACACACACACACACACACACTTCATTCAATCCATATATATGTGTGTGTGTGTGGACTGAATGAAATGTAAATTAATGTATGCATTGAGAATCAATGCATATTATTTTAAATTAATTATGTTGAAAATATAATTTAATGTAATATAGTCCAAGGGGTTAGCTGAACCAATGGTCACCAATGTTGTTGGGCATTTGACTAGTTTTTTTCCAACAGGTGCTCAATTAGAATATCTCTAAGTTAGGTGCACTACCTATGCCAACAAATTTACTAGGAATTCCATCCATAAATGTGGGGAAACATCCATTCATTTTCTTCATGAGAATTTCCTTGGAAAAAATAATGTAGTGTAATGAGATCACACAATTGATCGAATTGAATGAGATAAAATAAAAAATATATAATTATGTGAAATTTCAAAATAAAATCCACACACACACACACACATATGAACAATGAATAACATATGCTAGCAACTTATGAAAACAACAAGGTGATAGTTCATGTGTTTCAATCATGAGATGCATGGATCTATCATGTATTTGGTTGACTCAAATGTATATAAGGAAACAATTCATTAGTTTCCAAGAACATCTACATGTGTGTGTCTTTCTCATGGATCTATTTGAATCAAATGTACAAGAGGAAACAACTCGCAGGTTTCTAAGTGCACACACACACACACACACACACACATCTATGCACTTAGAAACCTACAAGTTGTTTCCTCTTGTACATTTGTGTCAACCAAACCCATGACAGATCCATGCATATTTCCACTGCAGTACATAAAGTATCACCATGTTGTGTTCATAATTTTTTGGCATTTTTTATTCATTGTTCATGTTTTCTTTAAAATGGGTAGCCTTTGCTTATCTGCAACTATTAAAATATCCACTATATTGTTGGTACCAAATGCTATATGAGCAATTCCCATTTTCTCATTGTTTCATGCATCACTTAAAGGTTGTATATGTGTTTCTAGAGTTTTGTAAAACAAAGGGAGAGACATAACACACATTATATTAAGAATGAATTCATATGAGCCCCAACTCATTGTTTCTATCTTGTCTACACAAAACCAATAAAATCCAATTATAAATGAACATGATTGAATAAGTAGGAGGGGCGTACATAAGAAGAGAAAAGATAGAGAATTGAAAACCACCCATGCCACATTATAGCCATGGTTGTTTCCCATGCTATAGGGATGGTACAAGCTAATGATTCCCTCTATTGAAACATTATTTGTAATGGAAATATAGGAAAACGACAATATGTTGACTAGAAGGAATTATTTGAGGTATTGTTGAGGCCACAACAACTCCCCTTTACTTTTTATTTTACAAGCGAAAGGAAAGGCCTCCTCTACTAAAATTTGAACTCTAATGCATAATCCTCTACTACTCAAGCCTAATGTTAATTCTTTATATACCTTGAGGGAGTTGGGGGTTTGATATTGATTGATGATTGTATTTGATGAGGTTTGTTTTTTAATATTTTATGAATGGATAACTTAAATTCCACATCCTCTTGCTTGCATGTTGTGCTTAATGTATTCATATTTATGCTCTCATGTCTTGGTCATACTCTTCAATTCCAAACTTTTGACTAAGATCACAAAATCACTAATCATTCCCTTGAGTTTGAGACTTGGCACATGAAACTTTTAGGACACTCATCTACAAGATCCAAGATCATGGATGATTATCTTTGAACAAACCTAACACTCATTCATAAGTTTGTGGAAGGAAGAGAATGTAATTTTTATGGTATAATGTAATGGAAAATGTCTTCTTACTCACATAACTGATCTCATTTTTTTCTATTTTGCAGGAGCAGGTTCACAGGGCCACTTCATTTACATGACTACCCCATCCTTGAAATGCATGTGGGAAATCCCCTGCTCTTCTTCCTCTTGCCTAAAATTCTCTTTATGTGGATCTTGTCCATCATTCAAAGCCAACAATCAACATTATGAATTAACCCTTGTCTGGCCCAAACCTAGGAAAAATTTGTTTCTATCACCATTGCATTGATGAGGCTAGAACCTTAATCCTTATCTGTAACCTTGATCATTACCAGGCTCTCCCTCATTAGGAAGTAGATTCACTTTTTCTTTCAGTTACCCTGAGGTTTGAAGCTTGCAAGGATATCAATACCACCTCTCCCACAATCCTATCCTATGAGCTCAACATATTTACTCTATTGGAAATCCGTGTTTAGAGTGTCGAGTGTGCATTGTACTAAGAATAATCCAAAGCCCAAAGGTTATAATCCTATTGGGATCCCCTCATTGGGATGGTTGAGTGAAGTCCCTTATGCTATTCCTAAGGTATGAAAGGAGCGATCTTCTTTAGATTAATCTCTATCATGTTCTTCTTTCGATCTCCCCTCTGTCTGGAAACCCATGCCAGAGACCTATTGAGCTTCTTGGATGTAGAACCTCATCATATCATCACCCAATGCTTTCTTTCCACTTGTCGTAACCAATTCCATGCATTATAGCCTGACATAAGAACGTATTCTATGATCCGATTGTATTCCCTCTCTTTGCAATATTATCAAATCTTCCCTTCGAGATCTTCAGTTTGACTTGATTGACATGTATTGTGTGCCCGGATAGGGTCGATATCCTTTTATCATGCGAGTCACTATTTTTTACATTAATGTGTCACATGAGGTGTCACCTTTTTACCCCTTGGCCACTTTCCCATTTTCGCATCTGAATTTGAGAAATCGTGATCATCATATCACATACCTGCATGAATCGACACCAAGTTACTCGAAATCTACCTGATATGTCATGCTCCTATTTTTGGTCCCTAGGTGCAGAACCTTGACTAGTGTGGAACCATGACTGGCATAGAACCCCCACTCATGTGTAACTATGCCTCATTTTCCTAATTTTTGTTTTTATTTTTGTATATAATTCTTTTTTATTGCTAATTTATTATTTATTGTTAATTTATTATTATTATTTATTTATTTTTATGTATTTATTTATTTTCATTTGTATTTTTCCCTTGGTTTTTCAAAACCACATGGTTTTGATTGCACATGGTAATTTCCCATGGTTTTCCCCAAAATTACCCTTGGTATTTATTTTTTACATGGGAAAAATACTTTAAAAATAGTTTTACAAGGGTCAAATTAGTTTTACATGGGTAGAATATTTTTCACATGGTGCGTTTTGCGTAAAACCCTAATGTATAATATATACATTCTCATTCTTTTTTTTTCATACCCCCGTAAAATTAGAAACAACTTGACTTTTGATTTTTATGCATATATTTATATATATTCGTTTATTTCATTTTCATTTTCATTTTTTCCCATTCTTCCCCTAAGTCCTAGGTTGTATATTTTCATTTCATTTTTCTTATTTAATTTCATTTAGTTTAATTTTATTTATTTATTTTAACTTTTCCCTTCACCCATTATAATTCAACTTAATGTTTCATTAGACTTCTTCCCAGGCTTCTTCCCATTGGTATTAACCCTCACTTCATAGTAAATTCCCATTGGGAATTACCATTAAGAGATACCTCCTATGTTTTGAGAATTCCTTCATCCTGAAAAACCTTACTTCATTCTCAGAATCCCCTCTCCCCCCTGAATACCTTGGATTAAATTACATTGTTATTTTAATACATATCAAGACTTAGGCTATCAAGAATTATCCCATTAGAATGAACCTCATAGAAATTCATTTACATGTTTGACCTTCCCAAAGTCTTCATGTACCGACAAACATATTGGGATTACCCTCTCGAAATATTAATCCTCGGATTTTACTTGGTATATTTTCTCCCCTATCTCCTGAAATCCCTACACATAGGAATAACCACATTATATTATTTTAATATTTTTCTTAGCCAAGCCATTGGGATGAGCTCATTAGATTTCTACTTGGATTTACTTACCTTCACCTTTTTGTTGGAATACTTAGAGCGGGTGGGGGGGGGTGGTGAACCAATATGAACACTTTTTACCACTTTTAATTACAATATATAAACTTCAAATTTATCAACAATATATCATTTATGATTTCATTCAATATATCATGAGCATATAACCATAACAAGTATCATCACATCAAATAAATACATGCACAATACACTAGAGTTTATGTGGAAACCCAAATGGGAGAAAAGCACGAAATGATTTCTTATATATATCAATAATACATTCATAGGAACAGTTGAATTCCAAATTCTTTGGCACCAACTGGAAGACAACACCAAACCCATGATTTACAGGTACCAACCTGAAGGAAGCAACAACTACTTGAGTTCTCCGACTCCAATCGAAAGGAGGCTATGAACCCCTGATTTACAACACCAACCTAAAGGAAGCACCAACACCCTGAGTTTTCTGGAACCAACCAAAAGGAGGATATGACCCACTGATTTACAAACACCAACCTGAAGGAAGCTAGGACTCCCTGAATTATTCGACACCAACCAGAGGGAGGCTACAACCCCCTTTCATTTCCCCGTCTCGCCGCCTTTAAATATAAGTGTAGACTCAAACTGCCACTACCACTGATCAACCTACAAATGCCACTGTCACTGATACATCAACCAACCCATCACTATCACAGTCACATCAACTTGTTGTTGGGGAAATTTCTATTTTCGACACACTAGTTCAATGGGAGTTAATTGACTAGTTCTATTTTAGACTTTCTATTTTTACCATCACTATTATGCATGCAGACATTCCTAAGGAAAGCTAACTGCTTGATTGATTTTCTTAATTATGGAATGTTTTTCCCTATATATGAGTGTATTCCACTCATTCATTGTATTATATTGATCATGATCTATGTATCAATCATCAACTCATTGGAGTAGCGTGAATATATTTTCTCATTCTTCCATATTGTATCTCTCTTCCTTTTCTTGATAAGCTTTGTTTGTGCATGCTTTAGCTAGATCT
The DNA here is from genome assembly GCA_000966675.3 of Picea glauca. Taxonomy (NCBI): domain Eukaryota; kingdom Viridiplantae; phylum Streptophyta; class Pinopsida; order Pinales; family Pinaceae; genus Picea; species Picea glauca. Next base: position 413,926 of record JZKD02S1909641.1, read on the forward strand.
CTTGTGCAGGTTTCCATGAAACATTGACATGGTATCAAAGCTATGCTACTTGGAGCAAGCCAAACAAGCCAAAGAAAAATGAAAATCGGAGTTTCGGTGAGCTAAATCCGTGGTCGTACCTTTCAGTAGTTATTCCTCCCAAAATATTACGCTTTTTAGGAAACGGTCAATATGGAAAATAAATCGACCCATTTTGGAAGTGGGTTTTTAACCGTTTGGAGAGATTCTTCACCGTTTTCTCATAAAGTAAGTTGCAATATAGCCTCCTGAAACTGATACGAATTTGTGGCCGTACCTTTCAACAGTGATTGTTCCCAAAATATTAAGTTTGTGAGGAAATGGCCCTCCTAGAGAGTAAATCAACACATTTTGGAAGTAAGTTTTCAACAGTTTGGCAATATTCCTCACCGTTTGCTCAGAAAGTAAGCCGCAAGATCATCTCTTGAAACTGATACAAATTTTCACTTAAAGTGCCCTTTCTGCCGTGATTTCTTAATTTTTCACTTGCAGATTGAGTGTAAATTTTTAGGGGTTATTAGAAATCATGGGAGAGATGGATATGAAAACTATTATATAGTCAAAATTGGTGGTAATTTGATGCAGGAGCATCGCAAATATCAAGCGAGCATGAAKCAAGCGCAACGTATTTTTGAGCACATGATAAATTGCTTGAAAATMTTTTTGAAGTTGATGCGCCAAATATTTAATGAAGCCATTTATGAAGGAGCGCCTTTGTATATTGTATTRGACCTTGAGCGATTCGATCTCATACTTAGTAGATAGGAGGCATTTAAACTAGTTAATGCAGGTAGATAGACTTGAATTCATAGATTTGACAGTTTTAGAAAGAAGGAGGGAAAACRAATATAGACACCCTCATTGTACATTGTAACATAGTTGAAAATAGAAAGAGCACAGGAGAATAGYTGAGAGYTGTAGAAGAACATCCATGTATAGATATTGAATTAATAGAAGAAATTGATTCAAATMCATGGGTTTGTGTCTGCTCTCYGTGTGTTGATATTAAATGATGTGCTCATGAATGTTTRTTTTTCGGTTATGCATTGCTTTATTGCTGTGTATGTGTTTTCATGTTTGAGTTTGAAATTTGAGGGGAAGAAGAAATGAGTTTCAATTGTTTCTCTATCTGAGTGAGGATTCCTGCAAGGAGTGCAGTCGAAAACGTCCGCAAGGAGTGCGTTGACGGAGGCTCAGGTAGTCTAACTCTTGTTCTCGTTCACCCAAAAGTGAGATTGGGTTATAGGAGCTATGAAAGGAGTGTGCAAACTAAGGAAAGTCTCAGTTGTGAAACTGAGCGGAGCATAGAGAGACTACTGCTGCAGGTGTGCGCAAGGTCGAAGGATTCAAACATTTGAAGTGTTTGAAAGGGTTGCCGCAAGGAGTGCGAGCAGGAGGTTTAAATTCTGAAATTTAGAATTGACAAAGTTCAGGAGGTATAGTACCTTTGAGTGGACCGAAGGAAGGATTGTACAGGGAGTTCATGCCATGGAGCATCTAAAACCAGTGTTGCACGCAGGAGGACGAGTGAGCGCAGAGGAACACTTGGTTATTTTCAAGAAATCCTCAAGGAGGAAGAAATTAACGGTCAGGATCTCGTGGAGGGGATTCATGAAAAATCCACTAGCCGTCAGATCCACCAGAGTAACGAAGAGGTTACGGTCACACCAGGAGGTTAAGCTCAGGAGGATCGTGAGCCGTAGGATCGTTGTTGGGTTGCCTGTCAGCCATTTGATCAGGCAGGAGTTGCACTGGGGTTAAGTCCTAGTGAGCAGAGGAAAGTCCCGGAGAGGCATCAAGATATTTAGGCATCGGGGTTTCAAAAGTCAATAGACCTGAGACCTTTCAAGTCTCGAAACATCGATGAAGTCCTATCCGTGGATCTCAGGGTGGATATGCGTCAAAAGATCCAAGAGGAGTCGGGGTTTGGCGTATTGGGGTTCCTGAGTACGAAGAAAATGTTGCAACAGGAATCGCAAAACTCTGAAATGTGATTTCCCAACAGGCTAACAGTGTGGGTCATAGTGGAATTAGTGGAGGACAGGTGGCGTACCGTATCGGGGTTTGGGAAAAGGTAAGTCCCGAAAACATTGGTATTAGGAATTGTGAACCGTAAAACCCCGATGGGAATATGACTGCGGTCATATAAGGAGTGGTCCCGTGGAATAAAGGCTTAGCCTGGGGAGGAGGCTAAGGCAGCAAAGGAGTGTATTAGTGTATTGGGGATCAGGGATCGGTGAAACAAATTGTTTGGACATCATGAGTGTCAAAATCCCGATAGGGGGAACCCCGATAGCAAGGTAAAAGGTCAGCATTGACTCGCATCAGATTTCGGAGAATCGCGAGGAACAAATGCGCGACCACAGGACTCATGAAACTGCGAAGTCCGATTTCCTGATTGGAACAGGGAGATATCGTGGAGATTCTGTGGGTGTGGAAAATTACCGATAGGGAATTAGAAGAGATTTTCAGTTCTTCGGGCCAAGGAAGGAGGAGGTCCTGTGAGAGGACGTGCCTGGGTGGCGTGACTGTGTCATAATCCTCACTCCATACAATTATTTTGATTGGAAGCCCAAGGCAGAATTCCAACTCAGAAGGAAAAGACAATATAATTTGACAATGGCGACATAAGAAAAACCTACATCAACGATTGAGAAGATGAGATGGGTGAACTGTAAGGATGATGCCACATGACTACTTCTTGAGTTAATATCCACTGATTTATGGTTTCATGTTTCTGCATGCAAGACTCCAAATGAGATCTGGACCACCTTGGAAGGACTCTTTGGAAAACAGGATGAGATGCAAGGTCATATGCTTGAGGTAGAGTTGAATACCTTAGACCCTAAAAGTTTTGATAATATACATGATTTCTTTATTTAATTTAAATATTTGATTTTGAGCTTGGGTTAATGTGGTATTGACAAGTCTACACAAGAGAAACAACTTATTCTAACAATCTTGTCCAAGCTAGGACCATAATACAATGTATATGTCTCCAATTTCCATTTTGACAGATGTCTTTTTGGAACAAATTGGAAAATGCCTACGTTGGCTCAGTTCATTGAGTCTCTTACATCAGAGCAGACAAAACTCATACAGATGGGCCTCATGAAATATCCCAAAGCAAATGCACTCACTGTTAAGAACCAAATATCAATATAGCATAGAAAATCCTCAGAAAAAGTACTCAACGCCTTGAAAAAGAGAGAATTTCAGATAATAAGCCTCTTCGAGGGGGAAACCTCCTTTTACCCCACTTAAATGTTCAAGTAAAAGATGATTCAAATTGAAAATATCTCCTTGGTATATATAGGAGACTAGGAGGTATAATTACAGCTATTGGCCTAAAGCAAACATAAATAAAATAACATTACTAATCTAATATGCCCCAATTAAGGGGTAATGAGCCAATATTAGGGCTTAACATGCCCCTCCCCTTGAGACAAGTGTTGTCCGCAACGCTTGAG
>JZKD02S1909641.1:423888-447218 GCA_000966675.3 Picea glauca
CGACATAAATAAAATAACATTACTAATCTAATATGCCCCAATTAAGGGGTAATGAGCCAATATTAGGGCTTAACACTCACCATGCATGATGGAAAATGGTCATCCAAACAGAACAGGAAGGAGGCATATTCCAATTCCTTTAATGATTCTTCAGGTTCCAAAGACTCTTCAGATTCCAAGAAGAAGAAGAAGGGAAAGAAGTTCACTTACTACAATAAACCTAATCATGAATAATCCACATGCATGAAGAAACATATCGATCTTATGGCACAAACACTTCAGCAGAACAACCTTGGAAACTTCATTCCAGAGGGAGTCAAGAAGTAGAAGGAAGAATATATTTCTCCTAAGAAAGGTGATCATCATGCTCTGGTTGCAATTAATTCCTCATCTGATTCATGGATTATAGATTCTTGTGCATCCCATCATATGGCAATGAAATATGAGGTTTTCTCTTCCTTGAGTCCATGCTCAAGACCCCCTATTCTCATGGGGGATGATACTCTAGTAGAAATAGCAGGAGACGGGAGAGTCGAACTCCACAATGGAAGTTTTGAGAATGTTTTACATGTTCCAAATATTTCTATGAATCTTCTCTCAGTTTATCAGATCGCTCAGAAAGGTAAAAATGTTGAATTTACAGCAGATTCAGTTTCAGTAATTGACATGCATGACAATTCCATCATTGCAATTGATGAGGTGGATCATAAGTCAAGGTTGTATAAATTCACTAAGTTTTTTGACGATTACTCCTCTATTCTACTTACACATAAGGAGAGTACTTTTCATGCACCTCCAGTGAAACATGCATATACTCTTATTCTTCCATTAGTCTCAGACATCAGAGATGATTCCATACACTCAGATTCTGTACATGGAAATAAGAAGGTAGTACAACCAGATAAGAAGCTAGTGCTGAAGCTTCAGCAGATGCCCAAGAAGGCACAAACCACATTTCATGCAACATGCAACCTTGTAGGGAATCCATTGGATTCGAGGAGGAATCGATCTTAGGATGAGGAGTCTTCTCATGTATTTCTAGCTTCAAAACCTGCGATGCCCATGCATTCTTATATGGTTCAATCCACTGATCCACATACCTACAATAAGGATGTGGGAAATCCATTATGGCAAGCATCCATGCAAAATGAGTATGAATCACTCCTACAAAACCTGACTTGGAATTTGGTTCCACTTCCACCAGAAAGGAATATTTTCAGGTGCAGATGGGTCCATAGGATCAAGAGGTACAAGGCCCGATAGGTTTCCAAAGGACTTCATCAGATCCATCAATATTTCGATATATTCACGAAGACTTTCAATGAGAAGAAGTTTCAGACTTTACGTGATCATCTTGTAGTGAAGAAAACAGTTGCCTAGCAACTGTCATTTTCTTCTTTTGATACTTTATCTTTTGAGGGGGGGTTTTGTTTCCACATGGTTTTCCCTCTTTCCTCACTTTTATTCAGTGTTCATTAGTTGCATTGTACATGAGTACCTAAAATGGCCTAGTATCCAGGACTTATTTTTTACTCCATAGTGATGTTTAGGGGGGTGTTGGAGAAATTTCTATTTTTGACACACTAGTTCAGTGGGAGTTAACTGACTAGTTCTATTTTTACCATCACTACTATGCATGCATGCATTCCCATGGAAAGCTAACTGCTTGATTTATTTTCTTAATTATGGAATGTTTTTCCCTATATATGAGTCTATTCCACTCATTCATTGTATTATATTGATCGTGATCTATGTATCAATCATCATCTCATTGGAGTAGTGTGAATATATTTTCTCATTCTTCCATATTGTATCCCTCTTCCTTTTCTTGATAAGCTTTGTTTGTGCATGCTTTAGCTATATCTCCTGTGTAGGTTTCCATGAAACATTGGCACCTGTGACTACCACTGTCACTATCACCGACACTGATATACCATCATCAACCAACTATAACCAGATTCACTCACATGGATAGAAAAACCATCACCATACCATGTACATCAACCATGTAATAGAACTTGTACCATACCATGTAGATCAATGATGTACTAGAACCTATACCATACCATGTACATCAACCATGTATGAAAACCTGTACCATACCATGCATCAACCATGTACCAAACTTGTACCATATCATGCATCAACCAACTTTACCTAGATCCAATCACATGGATACCATCACCAAGGTGTAACATGCGCAATCACTACCATGTCATGACTCAAGAATGTACCATAAAAGCATAAGCATAAGCATACCTCTAATCCTGTAGCTAACTTGATACACAAGATTATATACTTGTAGCTCTTCCTCAACTTCAACAACAAGAGAATACCATCTTCATCAAACTTTACCTCAGTCTCACGGAAATAATTTTGGATTAGTCACAAACCCTAAATTTCAACAAGAATAACTCTGTACCTATAATGAATAAAGGTCTAAAATTTTAACCATAGATACTTTGAGATATTTCTTCCATATCCTAAATATTTCAGGGTCTGGAACTTTTTTGAATAGAATTTATAGAGAAAATGGAAAACCTTCTTGAATTTTATCCTATTTTGGAGATCGAACTTGTACAACATGACCCACGCTCAATATTTGATATCTGATTCTGAAAATCATACAAAAATATACTACCGAATGTTATATCTCTAGTACAATTAGTCTCACAGAATTTGGATCCTCTATGAAGAGGTTATGGTTGTTTTACCCGAAACACCTATTTGAGACTAGTTTCAGGACTAGTCTAAAACCCTATCATCCACATAGTGTATCTTCAAGAATACAATGACCCATAAGATAAAGTTTTTATCATAGGTACCTTGATATGTATTCTCAACATCCTCCAATTTTTTTTATTTGATATTTCTTCTCAACAACCTCCAATTCAAATATGGGGTATGCCGACTGTGTCATCATTTCCATCTGTTAATATACCTAGTGTCACTATGCCCATCCCATCCACATAGATGCCCACTTTTGGATTCTTTTCTAGTGGGGGACTGATCTTTGGCTTTAACATAGAAATTGGAGCTCCTTCCAAATCCTCCAATCCTCTTCTTGGACCGAAATCATCAGGTTCAGGTGTACCTTTTGGGTGGAATATGTCTAGTGGTTTTGGAGCTGTCCTTGGTCAGGCCGAGGGAAACAATACTTAAGGAGGTTTTAAATTTCCATGGGTTAGAACACCTTTCCCTAGGGATACATCCCTTATGGGAATTTTTTCACCATGGGGAGGTTTTCCCTTTGTTAACACATTCAAACCTAAGGGTTTCTTTCTTGGGACTAGGTTTGGGAACATTTTCCTAGAGTGTCCGCATTTACCCCTGAGGGAAACCCCCTTGGGGGAATATTTGGTTATGGGAGAAATCATTCTCCTAGAAGCACCACCATTCCTAAAGGAAATCACTCTCCAACAACTCCCCAACCCTCTAGTAGTACCAATATAAGGGGACCGCAAGGTCTATCTGGCATAACATAGACTTCACCTCCCTCCCAACGTTCATTTGCACCATTTCCTTTCCTCACAATATTATATTTACCATATTTTCCATGGTTAAAAAATGACCCTATTTCCCATGACCCATCATGGTTGACAATTCCTTCCAAGTTTCCATCCGATATCCAAAAATTCGACGGTAAGCTGGGAGAGGACCTCTCCACACACATCATGACATACCACTTATGGTGTTCATCCAAATCATTGATGGATGATAGTGTGAGGCTGTGCCTTTTGCAGATATCCCTGACTAGAGCTACCACCAAATGGTACATAGAATTATAAGGACGTTATTTTAAAAGATTCAATGACCCGAAAATGACATTGTTAATGCATTACCAATTTCCCATTCGGTATGAGATAGGAACAAAAATCTTGACTTCACTGCATCAAGATAATTCCACTCACATTTTTGATCATATACATGAGTGGCAACAAATATGTAGGATGGTTAAGAATCATATTTTGGATAAAATATTTATGGAGTGATTCACCAAGTCCCTCCTACCATCCACTGCCAAAGATGTAGCTATGGTTGGGGTGACCACTGAGGAGTAGGTCATTTTGTGTGCCCAACATTTAAACTTGATCTATTCACAGTTGGGTACAATTTATGATATCATCCAAAATTATCCTTGGTCATTGACCGATCCAAATAAACCAAACCCAGGACCCCATGCCAATGGTTTGGTTGGTTCTATTTCACATGCCTTTATTAACTAGTTAGCTGATCAGATGGGTGAAATTTCCATTAAGTCACAACTCTCAGCTTCTGGTACTAGTGCTCAAATTGTTGTAGTCCCTACTCAAACCTTTGAGGTGAATTTGGTGTAGTCCACACAATTGAAGAATCCTCAACAACCTGGGGGAAAGAAAATAAAAAAAATCTAATACTGAGAAAGGGACTTCCTCCACCCAAAACACCCAGGAGGGAGACACTAAGGAGAAAAGGAAGAGTCATTTTCCTTGCACCATTTTTGGGGATGATCACCCTACTCACTAGTGTCCTCGGAAGGATGAGTTCCATATATTTTTGGGACAACAATGAGCCCCCCAAAAACCTTTTGTCTTAACCCATCCTTTCCCCCCTCAACCTCAAAACATGGTTGCCAAAAATCCTTCCCGTCCACAAGGGGGCTTGGAAGGTACCCCTCACCACGAGGGGTCTTCCTTGAATGCTTCCATTTTCATGTGTGACCAAATGATCAATTTACAAATGTGAGCCAAGAATTATGGCATTCCTGAGCCTTCTCATGTTGTGCCAGAAGCAACATATTCTTCTCAGCCTGGTGGCCCTCTTCATACTAAGAATCCATTTTTTGACGCGTTGCTTCACCCCGTAAAGGGAATTATTCGACGCATGACACATAATCCAAACACACGGGCTTCCCAAAGCTACATTATTATGGAATACTTGGCCCATGCACCATGTACCATGTCCATGCTTGAAGTGCTCCAAATATTCTCAACATAGAAGAAATATTTGTTGTCTGATATAGGTGGGGTTAATGCCTCATAGTCGATTTTGATGACCTTTTATTCTTCTCAGGTTACTCATAGGCTCGCCTTTCATATCATAGTGTGATCATTGGGGAAAAATGTTGAGCATATGTTGTCATTGATGTCAACATGGCGCATAGGCAGACGAACTGCATGAAAGGATGTATGGAACAAATTTGGCACATAGGTAGAGGAAGTGCGTGGAAGGATTATTTCTACATAGAAAGAGGAAGTGCATAGAAGTATTCTTTCTACACAGGTCGAGGTAGTGCGTGGAAGGATTCTTTCTACTGTACTATCAAAAATCCACATGAAACAAAACTCCTACAAGAATTTGTGAAAGGTTGAAAACAAAATTTTGTATAAAGATTGAAAGACGAAGGGATCAATGACGAAAAATAAATCATAGAAGTGATTGAGTTCACCAGGAGTGTGCAAATAATAGAAAAATGACTTGCAACCCATATTAGGAATGAAGTGCAATAAATGGAAAAGTAGAATGTGATGAGACGAAGCCTATGTGATAAGTGACTGAGTAGACTACGACATAAAGGGTGGAAATTTCGTAGTTGAGTCACCAGGAGCACTTATAGTCCGATGGGGTGATTCAGTGAACACAATATAGGGAAAATGAGACAAATTGACGACTTGAAATCTTTCACTCTCATTCCATCTGCGTAGTTGATTCTTTGTATGTAATTGTTGCATCATTATTTAGAAGGTGCTCTAATGATGTGTATTTCATTCATAGGAATATTTGTTCCGTTTGATTTAGTCAAATTTTGTCCACAATGTAACCATTGTGCATTCACATACTTTATTTAGAAAAAAATTGTAACTGACATGAGTTCGATGAGGTCAAATTTTTTCCACAATGTAACTATCATGCATCGACATACTTTATTTAAACAAAATTGTAACTGACAAGATTTTGATGTGGTCAAAGTTTGTCAACAATGTAACCATTACACATCCACATATAGGAAGGTGAACACAAAATATTGGTATAAATATGGATGTGCTTTGATAGAGAAGTGTAAAGAAAATCATAGAAAAGAAGGTTCAATAATTTCTCAAAGGAACATAAATGTGAATTTGTTAGTTTGTGTAATGTAAAATTGTTTTATGAACTTAGGTTGAGAGGGTGGTGCTAGGGTGAGTGGAAGCTCACTGAGGTTTGGAGTCCTCGTTTTTGTAGCAGGTTGGTGCCTGAGAGGATTAACATACTCATTATTTGTGACAAGTTGGTGCTTGAGAGGATTGTTGTCCTCATTATCTGCGACATGTGGGTTCCTGTTGAGATGAAAATTTATAATTTGTAAGTTGGTGCTTATAGAAGAACATAAAGAAGATGTTCCGTGGTTCTCTCATGCATTGGGTTTCCATGTAAAAATCCTGGTGCACTATGTCTATTGTGTTGTTTTTATTTCTGCATGTATTTGTTATTAAGTTCACATTACTAAATATCTTAAACATTTGAAAAGAAAGAAAAAATTAGATTGTTAACATGATACTAATTCACCCCACCTCTCAGTATTGCTGTGAGTATCAACAATTGGTATCATAGCGTAGGTTACTTTAGTAACAGTCTAACAACTGGAAGGAAGATCACGCAAAAAGTATGGCAAGTCAAGATTCTTTTTCAACCAGACCTCTGTTCAATGGAACAAATTTTGCATTTTGGAAAATGAAAATGAAGACCTACTTGATGTCTCTTGGTAGTGAAGTCTCGTAGAGTGTGGTAGATGGTTATAAAATCCCAACGAATCTTCCAATTGATGAAGTTGGTAAGAAACAAAATCTATGAATGTTATCTAAGGAGGACTTGCAGAAATAAAATTTGTTAAAGTGATGCAGTTGGAATCTATAAAGGAAATATGGGACAAACTGGTAAACAATTATGAAGGAGATGAGAAAGTAAAATTGGCCAAACTTCAATCTCACAGAATGCAGTTTGAAAGCCTAAGGATGAGGGAAGATGAACATATTGCAATTTTGTTTCTCAGAGTGGATGAGACTGTAAAAAAAATGAAAGGGATAGGAAAGGAAATTAAAGAAGCTATGGTATTTCATAAGGTATTGATATCTCTTCCCTCAAGACTTGATGCAAAAGTCTCAGCTATAGAAGAAATGCATGAACTAGACAAACTGACTATGGATAGTCTCCATGGAATTCTGACTACTTATGAGATGAGAACTAGGAAATATAGCTAGATCTAAAGGACACAATTTTTAAGGCATCAGTCAAATCATAAACATCTCAAGATAACGATTCATCAAAATACTTCTCAGATGAAGAAGAAGTTAAATTTGTGAGGAAGCTGAAGAGGGGCTCTGGATAATATAAATGTATGTTACCATTTAAATCCTTTCATTGTGGTGAAGTTGGTCATTTTTCTTCTAAATGTCCTTTCAAAGAAAGCAACACCAATGAAAAGGAAAGATAAGGTAAGGATAATTCTAGGGAGTTTTTTGTTTTTTTTAAAGGAACAATTTTTATTCAAAGGAGGATATCAACAACTATGAAGAAGAAGAATATGAGCTCGATACTTTTCAAGATGAAAAACTTCTCATGGATTTGGAACTACACAAATATGATCAAGAAAAATCAGACATAGAAGAGTGTGAAGTTGTAATAGACATGGAATGAGAACTCTTTAGTGCTCTCGAGGAAATCTCTCGACTCAAGAAAAATAAAAGACTAAGAAAATAACATTTACAGGTCTACAAATAAAAATACAACAAAGTTAGTGAAGAAATAGTCATCTTAAAAATCAGCTAGAAGAAGCCAAAAGGAGGGAAGAAGTATTGATAAATCATATGAAAAAAAAATAGAATATCTGCAACAAAATAGAAGAATAAATAATTGTCTTAAGAAAAAATTTAGCGAAATTCAAGACTCAAATAAAATTCATAAAAGGATATGAAACTCTAGATAAAATTCTAAGAAATCATAGATCACTATATGACAAAACAAGGCGGGGATATAAAGAAAATCTGAAAATTGCCAAAGGTGAGTCAAGCACCCACATGACAGCCGATGAGAAGCCTACAAGCTATGAAAATTCTCTAAAGGGAAACAATAGTCAACCTAAATAACCAAAAGATGAAAAGAAGAAGAAATCACAACTGAATCAACCCAACTATGAAGCAAGGAAGCAACATGTGCCTGAATCTTATCAAGTTGGTAGACAAAGATCAATTCCTACAAGTAAGATTTTCATTCTAAGGCATCCAAATTTTTTCTATGGATATTGTTTCACTTGTGGAAACTTTGGACATAAGGTTGTAAGTTGCAGATTGTTTAGATATAAAAGAAGTATAGGAATGAGATTCAACAAACCTCAAAAGGATATGGTTCAAAATTATTTCAATAATGCCTTATCCTTTTTACTAAATGACCTCAAGTGCCACATATGCAATAATTTTGGACACAAGGCAAGTGAATGAAAAAGAAAGTTGCTTCCTATATTTAAGCAAGATAGACAAGAAGATTTTACCAAGGTTTGGAGGAAGAAAAATAACAACAAAGAAAATTGTGGACTAGCTCTATATGCCAAAAATCAAGAAAATAAATGGTACATTGATAGTGGCTACTCCAATCACATGACATGAGACAAGGTGAGTTTTAATTCTTAATTGAATAAAAAAGTGTTAATGTTACTTTTGGAAACAATTCTCTAGCCATAATTAGAGGAAAATGAACTGTTGTATTAGATGCGGATAAAAATAGAAAGACAAAAGCACAAAATGTGTTGTACGTTGATGGTATAAAACATAACTTGTTGAGTGTAATTCAAATGTGTGACCAAGTATACATTGTTTTATTTTTCATTCAATAGGATTTAAAGTAATGGATGTGAATACAGGGAAGACTGTCGTAAATGCAGTCAAAACTTTAGGAAATGTGCATGTCCTAGAAGAAGGAAAAGAAAAATGTTGTTTCGGTAAAACTGATGAAAGATGGATTTGGCACAAAATATTAGGTCATCTTAGTTTTAATTAGCTTGTTAATCTAGGAAGAAAATATGCTATGAGAGATATTCCTAAAATCTCCAAACCTGAGAACACTATCTACAATTCATGTCGGTTTGGAAAGTAGTCAAGAGTTCGATTCAAGGCAAGAGAACACTCCTCCAATCGACCTCTTGAGTTGATTGATACTGATCTCTGTGGCCCTATTAGTACACAATCACGTCAAGGTGAAAGATATTTCATTTTTTTGATTGATGACTATACCAGAATGACATGGGTTGGATTGTTAAAGTATAAATTTGAGGCTTTTGAAAAATTTAAGTTCTTCAAAGAACAAGTAGAAAATGAAATTGATTTAAAAATAAAGTGCATACGATTAGACAAAGGAGGATAATTTATCTTTGATGAATTTAATAGTTATTGTGAAATTCATGGGATCAAAAGATAGTTTTCTATTGCCAGAACCCCTCAAAAGAATGGAGTAGTAGAGATAATGAACATAATAGTTCAAGAAATGGCTAGAGCCATGCTTTATGAATCAAAAGTAATTAGAACCTTTTGGGGTTGAGCTATTCAAAATGGTGTTAACATTTTCAATAAAGCACACATAAGAGTAAACAATGATAAAACCCTCTATGAACTATTGCATAGCAGACCAACATCAATAAAGCACTTCAAAATCTTTGGAAACAAATGATACATTAAAATAAATGAAGCCAACTTAGGTAAGTTTGACTCTAGAGACGATGAAGGAATCCTATTAGGATGCTCCTCTAGAAGCAAATGATACTAGTGCTACAAAAAGAGACTCCACAATATAGTTGAAAATATATATGTAGATGAAGGACCATTTCATCAAGTGAGACACCGACATCATGATGAATCCTATGAAGAACCAATTAATAATGAGCCAGAAGATGATAGCATGAATGAGGATCAATAAACAAAGGATTCAGAAGAAGAGGAGAGAATAAAAACATCACATCCAAATACCCCATCAAGGTATGTTCAAAAAAATCATCTAGAAAGTCAGATTCTTGGAAATAAGGAAACATGTGTACAACCTAGAAGAAAACTTATAGATACATCGAAATGTACAAATCTTGCATTGTTGTCCATGATTGAACTCCAAAATTTTGCACAAGCAAGCCAGGATGACCACCGGGTCAAAGCCATGAATGAGGAATTATACCAAATAGAGAAAACTAAGACTTGGCATCTTTTCCCAAGACCAAATGGAAAGAATGTAATTGGAACTAAATGGGTATAAAAAAAAATTAAATGAATATGGACAAATAGTTAGAAACAAGGCCAGATAGGTATGCAAAGGGTATGCTCAAGTTGAAGGAGTGGAATTTGAAGAAACTTTTTCCACTGTTGCAAGAATTGAGGCTATCAGGATGTTTTTAAATTTTGCATGCTACAAAAAATTCAAATTCTAGCAGATGGATGTCAAGTCAACATTTTTAAATGGTGAACTTGAGGAAAACATTTATGTGGAGAAACCAGAAGGATTTCTGTTAACTGAAAAAAAGGATTATGTCTACCGATTAAATAAAGCCATATATGGGATAAAACAGGCTCCAAGAGCTTGGTATTACAAAATCAACATGTATCTACACCAACAAGGTTTTAAAAAGGGAACAAATGATAACAACTTATACGTCAAGGCTGAAGGTAATGAACTTTTAATTATCATAGTCTATTTTGATGACATTATTTTTGGTAGTAACATTGAACTAATGAGTAAGAAATTTTCAGCTGCACTGCAACAAGAGTTTGATATTTCCATATTAGGATAGCTCCCCTTATTTCTTGGCTTACAGATTCATCAATCAGGAAAATGAATTTTTATTTCCCAAAGAAAATATCTCAAGGAAACTTGAAGAGTTTTGGCATGGAAAACTGCACACCAACAAGCTCTCCCATGACTACCAATTGCAAACTTAGAAAAGATGATGATGCTCTAGAAATAGATCAAACCATGTACATGTCCATGATAATAAGTTTACTTTATATCGCAACTTCAAGGCCTAACATCATGCAAGATGTTGGTTTGGCAGGCAGGTTTGAGTCCAATCCCAAGGAAACTCATATTCTTGCAGTCAAAATAATATTCAGGTATTTGAAAGGCACTATTGCTTATGGATTGTGGTATTAAAAAAACATAGAACTCATTCTCAGAGCTTATACATATGAAGATTGGGCAAGAAGTATTGATTATTGAAAAATCACTAGTGGAGGTGCATTTTTTCTTGGTAGTTGTTCAATATCCTGGCTCAACAAGAAACAAAATTCCATTTCCCTTTCTACAGCTAAAGCGGAGTATATAGATGCAACATCCTGCTGTATGCAAGTATTGTGGATAAAGACCAATCTTAAGGATATTCAAGTTCCTTGTGATCAATCTGTTTCTATCATGTGTGAAAATACTAGTGCTATTAATCTCTCTAAAAATATTGTTCAACACTCTAAAACTAAGCATATACCCATCAAGTATCACTTTCTCAGAGAGCAGGTTCAGTATCAGGTGGTTAAACTAGAATATGTTCCTTCCAAAGAGAAGATCACATATATATTTACCAAGACATTACGTAGGGAATCTTTTGAGTACCTTAGAGAGAATTTGGGAGTCCTTCCCACTCCTCATTAAGGAAGATAAACTTCATGATAGGTTGGAGGCTGCTGAAAGACCTGTTGAGCCTCAGGGGGAGCAGTGCAAGAAACTGAGTAGTAGGAAATACAACATTAAAATAGGGGGAGTCACTATCCGACCAATTTATCGATGGGATTTGTGTTTTCTTGTGAAGGCTCTCCCTTCAGTTAGGACTATTCTTTTCTGTATTTTTCTCTTGGGTGGGACTAGTTTGAGAGATGCAAGACAACATAAGCCAACTTGACAAGTAACAGGATTGAGTTTCAACTACTGGGAAGAGGTTGAGCTTGGGATAACCCTCTGCTCAAACATGCAGACAATGATTCTATGCCAAAGGGACTAGTAATAATACATTAACCAAATGAACATCCAATTACTGTATGAGAAAGATAATTAACAAAAAGAAAACAAATATGTAATCAAGATCACGGTAAGCAAAATAATTCATCTACCATAAAATTCATCACATAAAAACACAACGATTTATCTTCATCATCAAAGCAAAGAACATCAAAACATTGCACCAGATAATTTGACAACAAAATCGATTTCTCTTACTCATTTACTGCATCATTCATGGAGCAGGATAGAAAGTAGTTATTCTCCAAGTCCAATCATACACATATGATGAAAATAGCTTGTCTTTGGTCCAGAAGGACTCCTCTATTCATAGCAGTCTCAAAATAATTCTTAATAACCAAAAAAAGAAAGAGTTCTTACAACAACCATCGACCCTTGACTAATCTGTCGATGTCTCTATTTATAATATAAAATTCAACCAAAATTAATAGCTAAGTACAGTTTGAACCAAACAAAAATCGCCAAGTGATGCAGTCATCCAACAGTTTCTTTAATAGTTCATTTGGGATATTTCTTTAAATGGATGACTTTCTTCATATTTAGACCAAATGAGAAACATATCTTCACAGGTTTGGGCCCATGGGAACCTGTGTTGTTCCATTGGGGCGACATATACTCCTATGATATCTACTGCATGAATTCGATACTTTACCAAACTGGCATTTAGTAGTTGCAACATGGTTTGAGCTCTGATCGGGTATTTCATGAATTGTTGCAATTGTACTGGCTTCGCATCGGCTACCTTTATGCATTCTTCGGTCCATACTGAGTCTTGTTCGACGTACAACTTTACCACCTCGCTCGAGTCGATAAACTTATCGGGGGTGCCGCATTCAGGGAGCTCAGAATCCCTTATTTCATCAATGATCCAACTTTGGTGTTCCTTACGAGTCCTTTGACAAGGCCATAGGATGAGCTTTGTTCGGTAGTTGGGGAGGATTCTTTATTGCAAATAAAGATAGAGGAAGTTTAATGATTTAAGAAATCTATGATAGGACATAAATAAACCAAAAAGACTAATTTGTACCTGTGTATCCTGCTAGTCTCAGTCATTTAATACTTACGTGATCTCAGTCGCTCCTTTGTATGACCTGTGATGACCTAGCCGAAGCCGCCACTTCTTTTAGTTAAATGAATTATGTCAGTGTATCATGGAGTGGCAAATCAAGTATGACATCCATGAGCGTTTCCTTTTTTTTTTCTTTAAAATCGTCATAGTAGTTATTTGACCTTTGGGGCCGAAAAGGGGCATCGAAGGTGATCATGTGCATGTATACTCCCAAAAGGTTAGACACTATAAAAGGAAATCTGTTAAATTCCCCCAGAATCCGTATTAGCAAGCATGCAAAACATCATTCATTAAATAATAGAGGTATGGATAAATATTCGAAGGATCGTACCAGACTTTCTCTGTAACTCCGATCAACGGTGTTTACATGATCTGCATTGCATCCTTCAATAAGCTATGGTGTTTCGAGTCTTTAAACACCATGTCGCGAGGCACGAGTGTTGCATTAACACACTCTATTTCGCTCCTTTATTTTTCTATAAATTCCAGGAATTCTATGGGAAATCTTACGCTTATGCCAAGCTTATATTCTCTGGAAATCTGATCTGGCGAATTCATCTTGGTGAAGTCCTGCATACACGTCCTCCATCACCTACGGATGACTGATTCACTATGCTTTTGCATAATGGGATCCCATCCAAAAAAGGGATAGGGTCCACGGGGTAGACGGAGCACCAGGTCTGAGCCCCAGTGTGCCTGGGATTCTTTCTGGTCAGCTTTCCACATCCTTGAAATTCCAATAGAAGGTGCAGGTTTTGGCTCGAAGATGGTGTCGACATCCTCAGTAGAGATGGAAGCTGAAAAGGGTGTGTCTGAGAAAGGTATGCTGGTAAACACACCTTCTCATGAGAAGAAACTATGGAGAAGAGGAAGGCCTAGGAAAAATTCAAGCATAGGGGAGGAAAATCGCCTTTCATTCAAGCTAAGTGTACGTCCATCCCCTGAGGGGTCTGCGATGCCTACCAACTGGTCAGGGACGGTTGGGACTACTGGTAGAGGAAGCGGGAGATGATAGGAAAAAGCACCAGGTTCTCCCGTCAAGAGTCCAACTCAGCAATTAGAGTGGGCTAAACTTACGATAGTCGAACTCTACCAAGAGAATAGAGAGTTGCGGCGTCAGTCGGTGGAAAAAGAGAAGGAGATACCGTCATTGTAGGGTCACGTAGGAAGCACGGTTTGGATGCAGAGACGGCTTCAAGAAGCACAAGATACAATTGTGCAACTACGTGAGGTGCAGTGGGCAATGGGAGAAAAGAACATAGTGCAGGGCATGAGTAGCAAACTTGGGAAAGGTTTGCGTGTGGGGAGGCATAACAAGAGATTTGATGCCTTGCATTCTCCTGAGTGATGTTTGGGAAAAATTCATTTTTTCTTTCTCTTTTGTTGTAATGATACTCGTCTTTTCACTATTACCGGACCGGTTGGTCGTGGTGTTAGCGCAGATTAGTTTTATGTGATCCAGACTTGGTGGGAGACCTTTAATACTAACTATCAGAGGTATTTTGAATGTATTATGCTTCATTATGGATGAAAAATAGAAATTGACCATGTTTTCTTATCATAAATCATTAAATTGCACAAAATATTTGATCTTGTAATCGTCATTGTGGTATTGTTGTTCTGTTGATGTGTTTCCCTTTTGTAAAGTGTCTAATATCAATTGATCCTTTCGTGGAATTATCGACCCCGAATCATTAGAATCATTTAATTACGGAAGGTAATCGTTGATAATTTAGGATCTTATTTGGGACCTTACTCGCGTCGAAAAGCACTAATAACAGACTAAATACTATAGGTGCCGATATCAGGTGGTATTTAAAAAAAATGATGCTTAAAATATATCGAGGGTCGGAGGTCGGCGATTGTACTTCCTAATTTGTGTGGCGCTTAATATTACATTTTTATGCCAAAATTGAATGGATCGGTCTTCAGTGAAATCCTTCCTGGGACTGTTCGTAGGAAAAAAACGCTTTCATCGGCCGATGTCGATGAAGGTCAGTACTCGAATATTTTGACTTTCCAAACGATTTTCACCACCTTACAACTTTTATCGATGCTAAACCTTTGAAGCGCATTGGGGAAACTTCTGGGTCGTTGGTTCCTTGAGTGGTTGTCAAGTCCCCTTTATGGTTAAGATGACTCTTCGTTACAAGTTCAAATAAAATTTAATTAATTAAATCAGGAAACATATAAGATAAGTGAAGGTATCAGTTTCATAATTGAGGTGAAGACAGTCGATGCAAAAGATTGAGTGGTACCCAAAAAAGAAAAGTCATAGACCTTTTTAGGGTGTGTTGAGTGTTCAGCAAATGGATATTCACTAGGTGAATGCAAAATCTCTAGTTCATAATGGACACACATTTATTCATACCTATATATATTACACAATTTTTATTTATTTATTATTATTATTATTTATTAATGAAAGTATCGTTTTAGGGCTTGTCCATTCACTGGGAGGGCATTAGGTTCCCCTCTCAGATTCTGCAATCGATAGGTACCTACCCCAATTTTCTTGGCCACTTGGAAAGGTCTAAGCCAGCGGATTTGAAACTTATAATGTTTTCCCTTTGGTTCATTTGCTTTGTCCCACTTCAGCACTAAGTCTCCTACCTCAAAGTTCTTTTCTTTAGCCTTATGCTTATCAAACCATCGTTTCACTATCTGTTGATGAGCTAGGAATTTTGACCTATCCTTTTCTCTCTGTTCTTCCAGCATGAGCAGAGTGTCTATTCTCTGTTACATGGCCGATGAGGGTTCCTCATTGGAGTCTTGGGCCAATTGGAGAGATGGTAGATAAAGCCCATTTGGGAGGATGGCTTCTTGTCCATAGATTAGAAAGTATGGGGAATTCCCTACAGCTTCTTTGGGCGTGACTTTATCGGTCCATAGAGCGTTTTGGAGTTGGTTGTGCCAATTTATTTGGTTATCTGTAACCATCTTCTTCAATATTCTTACCAGGTTCTTATTAGTTGACTCTGCCACACCGTTTCCCTAAGGGTAGTAAGTTGTAGAGTACTTGATCATGATCCCTTTGTCCAGAGCAAACTCTATTAACAGTGTAGAAGAAAATTAAGTTGCATTATCAAAGACCAGAATAGAGGGGACACCAAACCTTGTGATTAGCTATTGTTCTATAAATTGGATTACTACCTTTTACATGAGTTAGAGGAATGGCCTCTACCCATTTTGTGAAATAGTTGGTGGCAGTAAGAATGTACTTGTGGAGTTTTGAAGAACTAGGAGTAATTTCTCCTATGATATCCAACACCCATTGCTCAAAAGGCCTAGAGAAAGTCATGGGATGAAGTGGGATTGTTGCCCTTTTCTCCTTTCCAACACTTATTTGACAAGTCTTACCGTTCCTAGCATGAGTATGAGCATCTTTAAACAAGGTGGGATAGTAATAGCCAGCTCTCAAAATCTTATGGGCGGTGGTGTTTTCTACAAATTGTCCTCTGGAGGGGCTGTCATGGAGTTCCTTTAGCACCTTGTTAGTGTCTTCCCGTTCGAGACATCTCAATAGTACCCCATCATAATTGATTCGAAAGAGCACCGAATTTATAAGGTGATACTGTGCAGATTTCAATCTCAGGGCTCTCCTTTCCCTAGGGTTGAGGTTCTTGGGACAAGCCCCGTGATGTAATAGATAAGATAAATCCTTGTACCAAGAGTCTTGTCTTGGGGAGATGTCTTCTACTTCATTGCACCATAGCGTCATTTCATTTTCCCACCTGGGATATTCATTTTCTTGATCCTGTGCTTTGGATTCGAGCTTACACAACCCTTGTTCTCTTACTAGATTGGAAGGTTTTATATCTAGATCAAATTCCTAGATTACTACCATCCAGTTCCCCCTTCTTTCCCCCATTTCTTGTTGGGTAAACATGGATCATATCGCAGGGTGCGGTACAATCACCTTTGTGTGATTCTTGAGAATGTAGGACTTGAAATGTTTTACTTTCTTATAGACCGCATAGGCTTGTTTTTCTATGGCGGGATAATTGAGTTCGGCTCCTTGAATATTAGTACTCATAAAGGACACTGGGGCTTCGTTGTTGTCATCGTCCTTATGGGTTAAAACCACCGCTAGTGATTGGTCAGAGGCGAAAGTATAAAGGGAAAATCCTCTATTAAAATTAGGACTTCACAACACCGGAGCCCAGGATATGGTGGCTTTGATATCATTGAAAGTGTTTTTTCACTCATCATCCCACTTAAATTCGACATCCTTATGAATCATATTTTGTAAAGGTTTGATAATTTCGGAAAAATCGGGAGTGAATTTCCTCACAAAATTGATTTGCCCGAAAAAGGACTGCATGGATTTCTTGTTATGGGGTAGCGGGAGTTGGGCTATGGCCTTAATCATTTTCAGATCTATGTGAATCCTTGCTTGAGATATAATATGACCTAACAACTTACCTTCCTCAACACCGAAGATAGTTTTCTTAGGATTTAGCGATATACCATACTTCCTGCATCTCTCAAAAATCTGGGTTAAGTGTTGGATGTACTCTTCCATATTCTCTGAATATACTGTTACATCATCTAGATACACCAAAACACATTTATTGATAAGTCCCTGAAAATCCATGTCCATGGCCCTTTGGAAGGTTGCTCCTACATTGATTAACCCAAAAGGCATGTGTTTATAAGAGAAGGTTCCCCATTTGGTTCGGAAGGTGGTTTTTAAACAGTCTTCCTCTAAAACCAACACTTGGTTGTAGCCTGAGAAACCGTCTAGTAAAGAAAAAATATTTGAGCCCGACACGGTCTGTAGGAGTTGTTCCATCGGTGAGATGGGATAATTGTACTTTTTTGAAGCTCTGTTGATGTTCCAGAAATCTATGAATAGGCGGATCTCTCCCAACTTTTTCCTTACTGGGACAAGATTTTCCACCCAGGCGGAATGTATAACTTGAAAAATTATCTTTGCATATAAAATCTTCCTCAATTACTGATACATGAGGGGTTCTAGGGACAGGTTATACTTTTAGAGCTTTTGCTGGAAAGGTTTCATTTTGGGTTTCAACGGGATGGTGTGTTGAATAATACAGGTGTTGTACATTTTCAAATCCTTATAGGACCACGTGAAAACATCCTGGTATTGCCTGAATAAATTGAGGGTAGGCCTTCCTCTCTCCCTTAGATATAGTTTTTCCAAGATTAACATTCTTCGAGTCCTTTGGAGACCCGAGATTCACAGTTTCATGGAGGGGGAAGGAGCTACTACTCTTCACGTTTTTGGGTCCTTTAAAACGATCCTTTAGATCAAACAGACTCTCTAGATTATCTATCCCCCTTGGGATTGTGTGAGCCTTCAATTTTATGACATCTTGTCCTGCTTGGGGATTAGTTTCAATTGTTTTCTCTTGGAACTCTTCATCGTCTATGGCTATATCTTTGAAATTGTCTTGGTTGGTCAAGAAGTTTATAATTTTCTTGTCACCTTTAAAAAATTTCCAATTAGAAATGTTGTTTGGCACCGATGGTTTGTAGAGAATCTCTACAGTGAATCGGGAAGCTTCGTAATATTCTAAAGGTGACAGTCTGGAAGCGACTGTGGCTAAGGAGTCAGCAAGAATGTTCTTTACTCTAGGTATCGTGGTAATATTGAAAGCATCAAAGTGCTCTATTAGCCTATACAACTCCTACCGTTAATTCTTAAGATGAGGTGAATTGCAATGTATAGTGTTCCTCACTTGCCTGACAATAATCTCAGAATCGCTGAAAAACTTCAATTCCTTGACACCCAGATCTATGTCTTTATTTAACCCTTGTACTAGAGCTTCATACTTGGAAATGTTGTTGGTACATTCGAATTCTAGCCTACAAGATAGGAAATAACGTCGACCTTTAGGATTGATAAGCATATACCCTACTCCTGACCCTTCTTGTGATTTGGATCCATCAAAGAAGAGGGTCCAAATTTGGGAAAGGAAATCTCTCTTTCCTGGTTCTATACTGTTTTCTTGCTTACCGATCTCTCATCCCGTAAGTTCAATCGCAGGATTTTGGCAAAAGAGAGCGTCCCTTATTGGTGTTGGCGGTTCCTCTTGAAATATTATTTCAGAGTTTTGGGTAAGAGGAATAGTGGACAGTAGAGGAGAAAATTCCCCAAAGTTGGAATTACAGGAGTAATTTCCCAATACCAAAAAATTGGTAGATGCGGGTTCATTCGGGGTTTCTAGCTCAGTGATCGTATGCTTCAGATATCTTTCCCTGTCGATTCTGATCATGTTCTTGTATCATTTTAATGGTAACCAAAGGTGTTCCCAGTCCATAATAAAATATCCATTCATCTTCTCAGACCAGTCCCGACTCAACAATAGTCCATATGCCTCTGGGATGTCTACTACAATGATGTCAATTATTTGCACGAAATTAGGGTGTGTCGCTATCCTGATCATTACATGTTTGAGTTCCCCCATAACTTTGACTTGGGTTCTGTCTAGTTGTATGAAATGCTTATCACTTTGGAGTGGGACAACACCCAACTTATTACAAACTGCCAAGGGCATTACATTAGAAGACGCCCTATAATCTACCAAACAATTGTGAAGATTCCAGTTGAAGACTTCAAACATTAGAAGGAAGGGTGGGACAAAAGGTCTCTCCTTCCTTCCTTTCATGTAGGTATTTACAGTTGACTTGTTCAACAGATTGGTTGGGGATAGGTTCTTCTGCTGACCATTGCCAACCGACGAGTCTTCTACAGAGCCCAAAACTTGCAACATAAAGTCTTTTTGCTGAGGAATTCTACATATATCCATAACCGATATATTAGCCTTTAGCTTATTTAAATATTAGACTACGTTGTAATCTAGTTTGGGATATTCCCAGGTATGGATTCTTATAGGCTTCTTACTGGGGGTGAAAGGTATTTTCAGGTGATTGGGGATTAACTTACTTTGCGAGGCCCAGGTGGCGCTGGTATCTTTCGAGCCAGGCTGAAATTTACTACATGTCGGTGCTACCGAGACTTATGTGGGTTGTTCCCAAGGCTTAAACAAATCATCTGAATATGCAATCATGTCGGGATCCCATATTAGCATGGTTGTGTCTCGCGGTGGGTCAACCTCTTCCTGATTGATAATATTTATGGCTGAACCACTTGACTATTTAGTCAGGGAGACCTCGTCCAGAAAATGATTGGCCATCAAACTCATGGCATGTACCCATTAAGGAAATTATCTTTTAGAGTGGTTCTCCTGGTGATAAGTACAGAAAGAATCAGATGCAACGTTCCCTAGGTCAATGTTTAAGTTGGTTGGAGGAGGTTCAATTTCTTTGAAAGGTTGGTTCCTTTTGAAGAATGACTTATAGGTATTTTGGCTTTGGTTTCCCTCCCCTACACTCCTCTTCATGTCTATGATTTCATTTGACAATTTCTTAACCATGCATTGTAGGTCTTCTATATCTGCATTACTGTTTTTAGGAGTTTGTTCAGCTGGTTTCCCCGACGGCCTAGTCAAAAGGAGACCCCTCCTGGGAGGGGGATGGTTTTCTTTTTTTACAAGAGAGACTAGGACCTCTTTACATCCTTTCATATGGAATTATATCGTTTTGTCTTCTTAAAAATTTTCCGCAAGGGTTTTCTTGGCGACTCTTTTTATGAACATAGAGATAGAAGCCGGGAGCGCATTAGCATAAACCTCGATTTGTAACTCTTGAGTTTGTTTCATTGCGGGCTGAAATTTGTTCAAGATGGTCATGAATATTTGATTGAAATCCTTAAACCTCTCCTTCAGGTTCATGGTGGCCATGAACAACTCAACCATCAAGGCTCTCGTAGTAGTCTCTTCTGCAAATTTGTCTAGGAAATCCTTTTGGAATTTAGTCCAATTGGTTATAGATCCTACTGGAAAATTAAAATACCACGTGGAGGCCGAATTCTCAAATGTGTAGGGAAAAAGTCTGCAGACTACGTCTTCATGTTGAACGTTCATAAGTCTGATTACAAGTATGAATTTCTTGATATGATCTTTAGGTAAACTTGAAGTCTCGGGATCATACTTGGGAAACAACTTCTCCGGGTGCCTAGGAAGATTATGTACCCGTCCAGGGATGGCCATGAAATCTTTGGATAACCAAGGATGATTGTTCTGAATTGATATTTCCCTTCCCTCTTCATGGTTATTTTCATCCTCCATATCTTCGGGGTCTGAGTCAAACTCTTTTTCTTCCAAAAATTCGTTTGGCTCAGAGACGTCGACGACTGATGTTTCGGGTATCAGATCAAGAGGTTCTTGAATTTTGGTGATCGTGAAATCTATTAAGTCTTCTACGGAGTGTACGAAAACTTCGTCGGGAGTGCTGACCACTTGTCTTCTTTGTTTTTTTCTTCGAGGGAGGATGGGAGCTAGGGACAACGCACTGATATGCCAGGCGTAGGCTCTAGTGATTCTCCTGAATTGATCGACTTCCTCGTGAGGAAGGGTGTAAGGTATTTTAGGGTGAAAAGATTCTCCATGCATGTGGGCTGCTACGAATCTATAGGCTGTTTGAAATACTATACAAATTATATACTCAACCATTCATTCTCATGCCCTCCTTCTAGCGCTAGTTCTATTGATGGGTCTTAAATCCCTTGATTCAACAGCAGGAACCAAACCCGCCACTGAGGCCCAATTAGACTCTACAACGTTTGATATGGAATGGTTCTCCAAATCTTGCGATCCAACCAATTTATCGATGGGATTTGTGTTTTCTTTTGAAGGCTCTCCCTTCAGGTATGACTATTCTTTTCTGTATTTTTCTCTTGGGTGGGACTAGTTTGAGAGATGCAAGCCAACATAAGCCAACTTGACAAGTAACAGGATTGAGTTTCAACTACTGGGAAGAGGCCAAGCTTGGGATATACCGCTACTCAAACATGCAGACAATGGTTCTATGCCAAAGGGCCTAGTACTAATACATTAACCAAATGAACATCCAATTAATGTCTGAGAAAACTATCTAACATAAAGAAAACACATATGTAATCAATATCACGGTAAGAAAAATAATTCATCTACCATAAAATTCATCACATAACAACACAACGATTTATCTTCATCATTATAGAAAAGAAAATCAAAACATTGCACCAAATAACTTGACAACATAATAGATTACTCTTACTCATTTACTGCATCATTCATAGAGCAGGATAGAAAGTAGTTCTTCTCCAAGTCCAATCATACACATCTGATGAAAATAGCTTGTCTTTGGTCCAGAAGGACTCCTCTATTCATTGCAGTCTCAAAATAATTCTTAATAACCAAAAAAAGAAAGAGTTCTTACAACAACCATCGACCTTTGACTAATCGGTCGATGTCTCTATTTATAATATAAAATTCAACTGAAATTAATGTCTAAGTACAGTTTGAGCCAAACAAAAATCACCACATGGCATGATCATCCAATAGTTTCTTTAACAGTTCATCTAGGATATTTCTTGAAATGGATGACTTTCTTCATATTCAGATCAACTGATAAATAGATCTTCACAGGTTTGGGCCCATGGGAACCTGTGCTATTCCATTGGGGCGACATATACTCCTCTGATATCTACTGCATGCATTCAGTACTTTACCAAACTAGAATTTAGTAGTTGCAACATGGTTCGATCTCTAATTGGGTATTTCATGAATTGTTTCACTTGTCCTGGCTTTGCATTGGCTACCTTCACGCATTCTTCGATCCATAGTGAGTCTTGTTCAGTGTACAACTTGACTACCTCGCTTGAGTCGATAAAATTATCAGGGGCTCCATATTCGGGGAGCTCATAATCCATTATTGTGCCGATGATCCAACTTCTGTGTTCCTTACGAGTCCTTAAGTGAGGCCATAGGATGAGATCTGTTCGGTAATTGGGGAGGATTCTTTCCTGCAAATAAGAATAGAGGAATTTTAGCGATTTAAGCAACCTATGATAGGACATAAATAAACTGAAAAGACTAATTCGTACCTGTGTAGCCCGGTAGTCTTAGTCATTTAATACTTACATGATCTTAGTCGCTCCTTCGTATGACCTGTAATGAAATAGCCAAAGCCATCACTTCTTTTGGTTAAATGATTTATGTCAATGTAACATGGAGTGGAAAATGAAGTACGAAATCCATGAGCGTTTCCTTTTTTTTCTTTAAAATCGTCATAGCAATTATTTGACCTTTGGGGATGAAAATGGGCGTCGAAGGTGATCGTGCACATGTATACTCCCAAAAGGTCAAACACCATAAAAGGAAATCCATTAAATGTCCCCAGAATCCATATTAGCAAG
>JZKD02S1909641.1:454353-472624 GCA_000966675.3 Picea glauca
AAACACTATTGGGTCCATTACCCAAAACTTTGTGCTACGGGTCTTCAAGGGTTGACATCAATGACAACCAACCTTAATCAACAGGATCATACCGAAAATTCTCTGTAACTTCGATCAACGATGTTTACATGCTCTGGATTGCATCCATGAAGAAAATGTGGTGCGTCAATTATTTAAACACCATGTCACAAGGTGTGAGTGTTTCACTGGCACGCTCTGTTTCGCTCCTTTGTTTTTCTATAAATTCCAGGAATTCTGTGGGAAATCTTACACTTATGCCGAGCTTATATTCTATGGAATTCTAGTCTGGCGAATTCATCTTGGTGAATTCCTACGTAGACATTCTTCGTCACCTGTGGACGACCGATTCTCTACACTGTTGCATAATGGGATCCCCTCCAAACACGAGACGGGGTCCGCGGGGTAGCTGAAGTGCCAGGTATGAGCCCCAACGTGCCTATGATTATTTCTGGTCAGCTTCCCATGTCCTTGAAAGTCAAACATGAGGTGCAGGTTTTGGCTTAGAGATGGTGTCGGTGTCCTCAGAAGAGATTGAAGCTAAAAAGGGCGTGTCTAAGAAAGGTATGTTGGTAAACGTGCCTTCTCATGAGTAGAAACTATGAAGAAGAGGAAGGCCTAGGAAAAAATCGAGCAAAGGGGAGGAAAACCACCTTTTGGTCAAGCTAAGTGTATGTCCATCCCTTGAGGGGTCTGTGATGCCTACCAACTGGTCAGGGATGGTTGGGACTACTGGTAGATAAAGTGGGAGATGACATGAAAAAGCACCAGGTTCTCCCGTCGAGAGTTCAGCTCAAGAATTAGAGTGGGCTAAACTTGCGATAGCCAAACTCTACCAAGAGAATAGAGAGTTGTGATGTCAGTTGGTGGAAAACTACCAGGAGATACTATCATTCCAGGGTCACGTAGGAAGCACAGTTTGGCTACAGAGACGGCTTCAAGAAGCACGATTTGGCTACAGAGATAACTTCGGGAAGAACAATATACAATTGTGCAACTGCATGAGGTGCACCAGGTAGCGGGAGAAAAGAAGATAGTGCAGGGCATGAGTAGAAAACCAGGGAAAGGTTTGGATGTGGGGAGGCATAACGAGCGATCTGGTGCCTCGCCTTCTCTTGAGTGATGTTTGGGAAAAATTCTTTTTTTCTTTCTCTTTTGTTGTAATGATACTCGTCTTTTCACTGTTACCAGACCAGTTGGTCACGGTGTCAGCACGACTTAGTTGTATGTGATACAGACTTGGAGGGAGCCCTTTAATACTAAGTATCAGAAGTATTTCGAATGTATTATGCTTCCTTATGGATGCAAAATAGAAATTGACCGTGTTTTCATATCATAAATCATTAAATTGCACAAATTATTTGATCTTGTAATCATCATTGTGGTACTGTTGTTATTTTGATATGTTTCCCTTTTGTAAAGTATCTGATATCAATTGATGCTTTCATGGTGTTATCGACCCCAAATCATTAGAAATATTTAATTATGAAAGGTAATCTTTGATAAGTTAGGATCTTATTTGGGACCTTACTCGCACCGAAAAACACTAATAACAAACTAAATACTATGGGTGCCGATATCGGGTGGTATTTGAAAAAAATGACTCTTAAAATATATCGAGGGTCGGAGGTCAGTGATTGTACTTCTCTATTTGCATGGTGCTTACTATTACATTTTTCTACCGAAACCAAATGGATTAGTCTTCAGAGAAATCCTTCCTGGGACTGTTCGTAGGAAAGAAATGATTTCATCGACCGACGTCGATGAAGGTCGGTACTCAACTATTTTGACTTTCCAAATGATTTTCACCACCTTAATTACAACTTTTATTAATGCTGAACCTTTGAAGCACATCGAGGAAAATTCTGGGTCGCCAGTTCCTTGAGTGGTTGTCAAGTCCCCTTTATGGTTAAGATGAATCTTCGTTACAAGTTCAAATAAACTTTAATTAATTCAATCAAGAAACATATAAGATAAGCGAAGATATCAGTTTCATAACTGAGGTGAAGATAGTCGATGCAAAATATTGAGTGGTACCCAAAAAAGAAAAGTCATAGACCTTTCTAGGGTGTGTTGAGTGCTCAACAGGTTGAAAACATAACTGCATAGAAATATTGAAGGATGAAGGAATTAACGACACAAAATAAATCACATAAGTGATTGAGTTTGCCAAGAGTGCGCACATAAAAACAGAATGACCTACAATGCAGATCATGAATGAAGTGAAACAAATGGAATAGTATAATTTTACTAGACAAATCCTATGCGACAAGTGACTGAGTAGACTGCAATATAAAGGGTGGAAATTTTGTAGTTGAGTCACCAGAAGAACTTACAGTTTGATGGGGTGATTCAGTGAGTGCACTATAGGGAAAATGTCACAAATTGAAGACTTGAATTCTTTCACTCTCATTCCATCTGCGCAGTGTATGCTTTGCATGTAATTATTGCATCATTATTTAGAAGGAACTCTAATGATTTGGATTTCAGTCATAGGAAGATTTGGTCCATTTTGTTTAGTCAAATTTTGTCCACAATGTAACCTTCATGCATTCACATACTTTATTTAGACAAAATTGTAACTGACATGAGTTTGATGAGGTCAAAGTTTTTCCACAATGTAACTGTCATGCATCTACATAGTTTATCTAGACAAAATTGTAACTGGTAGGATTTTGATGTGGTCAAAGTTTGTCCACAATGTAACCGTTACACCTACACATACAAGAAGGTGAACTCAAAATATTGTTATAAATATGGATGCGCTTTGATTGAGAAGTGTGAAGAAAATGAGAGAAAAGAAGGTTCAATAATTTCTCAAAGGAACATAACTGTAAATTTGTTAGTTTGTGTAATGTAACAGATTTTTCTGAACCTAGGGTGGCAGGGTGGTGCTAGGGTGAGTTGAAGCTCACTAAGGATTGGAGTCCTCATTTTTGTAATAGGTTGGTGCATGAGAGGATTGAAATCCTCATTTTCTATGACAGGTTGGTCCCTGAGAGGATTTATGTCCTCATTAACTGTGAAAGGTGGGTGCCTGTTGAGCTGAAAACTTATAATTTGTAAGTTGGTGCTTGCAAAAAAATATAAAGAAGATGTTTTGTGGTTTTCTCCTGCACTGGTGATGCGACTTATTTTCGGCACGAAATGAGAGAGAAGATAGAGTAAATAAATGTACAAATATATATTGGATATACAATAATATAAAAGAAATATATAAAATATGCAAACATAAACACAGAGAAACAATAATACACAATTTCTATTACCAAGCGAAATGTACAAAATTATAGAAAAACAAAGCAAAAGACTTGCCAGAATGGTGGCATCTTATCTCTAAGAAAGGATGTGATGGCTACTCGCATTCAAAAGAAGATGAAGATGATTACAATGAGGCTCTAAATTCCTTTTTAACATAAATAAAATCCAAAACCTTAACCCTGGAAGATGAAAAGCCAACAATTTTGTGGACCCGTTTTGGGTAGTTTGGTGTATCAACTTCTCGGGGGCGTAACTTTGGCATACGATCTCTGTTTGGGGCACACCATATCTTGTTGGAAATGTATCGTCGAGGACATTAATTTTTGGGGCTCAATCAAAGAATTTGGATATCATTGAGGTGCTTGATCCCGAAAAAAATTCATTTAGGCCCTCAAAATGGCACCATAAGTTTAGGAACCAAAAAACTGCTAAAAATAGTAAGTTGCGAGAAGACTATTTTGAGCAAGTTGGAATAGGTGGGTGGACACTGATATCCACCTGGATCAATCCTACCTCCTTAGGAATCAATGGTATCCATTGCATTGAGTGCTCAGAGAAGAGGGGAAAGCGTTTCCTGAATCTGAATCTTGGTGAGATGCTTGCCTTGTTGGAAATGTTGCGCTGCTTGGTTTGTGGAAGGTTGTCACGAACCTATTGCTAGAAGGGTTGAATGTGTTAAACCAACCTATTGTATCTTTTCTTGATGGGGCATTTTTTAGTCACCTTCATAGGTGAAGAAACAATATCTTTTTTGTCTTCTACAATCTTCTTCGACTGGATGGAAGGTGATAAGGCTGAGGATGCAGTGGTTGCAATGTTCTTCTGTTCACCTTTTGAAAAGTATGTGAAGAAGCTGAATTTTTTAGTATGAGATACTACCTTGCGGTACTGTTTAGGTGGGACAATAGTTGGAACTACCTCTGGTATCTTGTAGAGATGACCCCCCAGAGTAATAATGACACTACAGGGTCAAGACTCATAAATAGCATGGCGCTTCCACATATATGGCTGGACCAAAAGAAAATCACAGACATCCAGTGGGGAAACATCACATAATACCTCATCCTTGAAGGGGTGGATGTTGTATGACAATCGAAACTACTGGATGAAACAAAGATCTCATCCCTAGGTCCACCCAATATTGTATGGTTGGAGGTGTGGTGTTGTCGACAACCCCAATTGTTTGATGACCTCTGCTGATATGAGGTTCTTCTAGCTTCCATTATCAACAATAAAATGCAGCGGGGTCCCCTTCACCCACATCTGTGAATGAAAAAGGTGCTCCCCCTCTTCATAATCTATTAGTTCTTTTGGTTGGATTGCTATGGTCGCAACAATAGCAGTGGGGTCTATGTCAATGATCTATCTTCTACCAATATTTTCTGAATCAGATTCTGAATCAGGGTTCGGGTACTTGTCATTGATCTCATCCACCAATGACTATTTTTAACGACATTCATCATTGTTGTGCCAGGGGATTTTGTGTAAATAGCACCATTTTCTAGTGTCCTTCATCTTTTTGTTACACTTGTTTTCATGTGGCTTGGAATGGTTTTCTGAAGGATGGTTGTTAAGGATGTATTTACCATAATTTGGTTGTTGCGTATTTACAGACCCGAACTCCCGCTTGTTCTGGTGCTTAAATTTCTACTCGATTTTAAAAACATATTGATAAGCAACACCTAGTGATGAGATGTTCAGAAAATCCATTTCAGTTTGGATGTATATGTGTAGAGCCCCATGGTATTTCAGAACCAGATGTTGCCCAGATTCCTTGATACCCATCTTGGTGCACAAGGTATGGAAGGTATTGGTGAACTAAAAAAATTCATGGTCCCTCTCTTGCTGCAGAGTGGTCCATCTCATGTATTGGTTGCCATAGTTTCCAACAGGGTAATATTGTTCCTTGACCAAGCCCACAAAAAAATCCCAAGTGGGATCGAACCCATATGTTCCAGACTCCTCTGTGGAAATTTTCCACCAATGTTTGACATGGGGGAGATGATTAAGGAGTGCGAAGGTGACATTTTCCCTGTTGGAGAAAATTTGAACAGAGAAATAACCTTCTAGCATATTTAACCATTTTTCTAGGGCATCTGCATCTATCTGTCCTTCAAATATGAGAATATCAAAATTAACTTGTACCTTGAAAGGAGAGGTGCCTCCAAAGTGGCATCGTTATGAGGATGCACCTGTTGTTATCGATAGGCATTGAAGGATGTGGGAAAAATTCTCCATCATTCAGTCCCTCTATTGCGTGAGAGCTTGCTCAAGCAACAAATTAATAGAATCTTTTGCTCCATTATTTTTATTTTCTTCCAACATGGAGGGTTTCTTGGGCGTGCTAGTGTGATTTTCCTCAAGAGAGAAAAGCTCAAGACCCAACTTGCTATACTCGGACCTCGTCGGGGACATGCACTGAAAAATGATCAAGAGCAACTTGCTCTGATACCACTGATTCGACTTATTTTCGGCACAAAATGAGAGCGAAGATATAATAAAGAAATGTACAGAGATATCTCATATATATAATAATATAACATAAATATATCAAAGATGCAACCATAAACACATTTATACATTAATACACAATTTCTATTACTGAGAGAAATGTACAAAAGTGTATAAATATAGAGTGAAAGAATCGCTAGAATGGTGGAAACTTATCTTTGAGAAGATATGTGACGACTACTCACATTCGAAATAAGATGATGATGATTACAATGAGGCTCTAAATTCCTTTTTAACATAAATAAAATCCAAAACCCTAACCCTGGAAGATGAAAAGCGAACAATTTTGTGGACCCCGTTTTGGGTAGTTTGGTGTATCAACTTCCTGGGGGTGTAAATTTGGCATACGATCTCCCTTTGGGGTGAAAAATAGCTTGTTGGAAAGGTATCGTCTTAGAGATTCATTTTGGGGGCTTAATGAGAGCCTTTGGCCCTCAAAACGGCCCTGAATGTTTAGGAACTGAAAACCTGCTAAAAATAATAAGTTGCCAGAAGACTGTTTTGAGCAAGTTGGAATAGGCGGGTGGCCACCAGTATCCACTTGGATCAATTGAATTTCCACGTAAAAATCCTGGTGTACTATGTTTACTTTGTTTTTTTTATTTCTGCATGTATTTGTCATTAAGTGAACATTACTAATTATCTTAAATGGTTGAAAAGAAAGAAAAATTTAGATTGTTAATACAATATTGATTCACCCCCCCTCTTAGTATTGTTGTGAGTATCAACAAAAACAATCTATAGGATAGTGGTGGATGAAGGAGCCTTGAATTGCATCATGCTTACTTCTTGTTGGAAGGACCTAGAGATAACAACTTCTAAGAGTGGATCTCACTTTCCAGTACCATTTGCATTCATCATTGTTTAGGTTGGTTCCATGCGATTGGAATATAGGATCACAATGTTAATCCACTCATTCTCTCCCACAAAGTATACTTTTATATATTTTTTGGATTCGTAAAAGGAAATGAAAAATACACTCACGAGTATCCTTTTAACTCTTTTTTGGGCTCAATAAAAATGGATGAAAAAGGAACGTTAAGCTTACTTGCATCATTATTTCATCCTTGTTAAACCATGAAGGAGACCAAGCATAATTTTATTCCTCTTTTGTGATTGCTAAACCATGAAGGATGAAAGAAGTACACAAAAATCACAAAAAAAGTGGAGGGTTTTTCACCATTGGTCTATTCTCCATTTGGCATCGTCAATTGAGTCGCCCTTGAACATGACACCTATTTGAGTCCTCATCATACAATTGGGTTTTATCTTTCCTAGGATTCATCCTAGTAATATGAGTTAGATATACTCCTTCGATTGGTTACTCTTCCAGTCATCATTGAGAGTGCTTTAATGCCTCTTGCATTGTTGCACTATATTCGTCCAAATATTGTGTCTTTCTGCCAAGTCACCATTATGTCATGCTATATGTTCAAGGGAAGTTTAAGCCTGAGTCATCCATCTGCTGTTTTGTTGAAATTTTTAGTCGTCCATCCTTGTGTCAGTTGTACTTAGCGATAATTTCTCTTCACATCATCTCTTAGTGTACATTTCATGTCAATTGATGGGGAATAGATCAAGGTCCTCCTTCAACAGATCTCTTCCTATCGACTTCAACACATTATCTAGGAGAGGGATCTAGAAACCAGATAGTACCTTGGAGATTATAGTCCTCAATGACATGCCTCCTTGTGATCGACAGTGGGTTCACATCATCAACTTCTGATTGATTGATTCTATGAGTGTTCGACAAAAACTCATCTATTCACACTCACTAGATTGTACTAGGTACCTTGGGGTCCATATTCATCATCTGTGGGTCCCCTCATGTTTGTTAATGGTATACATCAATGACTGGTAATCATTTAATTTCTACCATGCTCAACATCAACTCATTTATTCGCATGTTGTGTATTTGTACCATCGTAGTTTGGGATGAAGACCTTGGGTTTGGAGATACATCATTCCTTCAAAACACCCCCTCCCAAATTGCAATGGAGTATATCACCTCTATGAGTACTTTGAAGACATCAGGAGCACTCTCCTCAGTTATCTATGTATTCTTTATGTCTATATGATGTGTCTTAGATCCACATTGTATTTTCTAGTGGCTATGATTGTGTTCATGACGTAAATCCACATTGTATTGTCTCATGGCTATGGTCCTATTGATGACATGGATACATTGAGTATTCTTTCATGGACATGGTTTAACATTTAATTTCATGGATCTGCAATGTATTGTTTGGTAGCCATGCTCATTCAGAGTTTGAGTATGTCTACCTAGGGGATGGTCTTTTTATAGATGTATCCTTAGTGTTTGATTGTAAGACTTATTTTGTTTCTAAACCTCCTTTTCTCTCTCCTCACAATGCCTCACATGGACACTATTTGGATGTAATGTATTTTGGCCATCCATTCCTTTCCTGACCTCACATGTTAGGGGGCATCTATTATAACCTTAATTTCCACCCTATAGGCGAGAGAGGAATCCATAAGAATATGTAAGACATAATGCACATTTTTCCTAAGATTTGAGCCATTTTGGAGATCCTCGCTAGACACATATTAGACAAAAAGTGAGGATCCTCACATGTAACTAGTAGCTCAACAAGAAAGGATCCTCACAGGTCACTAGTATCTCAACAAGTGAGGATATGTAAAAATTCTATATTTGGGGAGTTACGAGGTTATAGGTGACATATGAGTTGTATCTCCATGGAAAGATCCTAGGAACTCACATCATTAGAGTCTCGAGTGGTCTCTAGAAGATATAAAAGATCTCCCAAACCTCCTCCAAAGAGATATATAACAAAGGAAAGTCTTGGGAATGTTGGACAATTGGTTGTCATTTATTTCAACCCTTAGAGATTTATGTGAACCCTTGGAGAGGTTTAGAGATGTTGGACATATGATTGAAATTTCTATGATCGAGATTGATGGTGAGTTAGTTGAGTGCATTTGATGTAGTCTACATGTATTCTTGGAGGTATATATATGGGACCCAAAGTTGATTGAGGAATAATGACACAAAGGACACTGTAATTACAGGTAATACTATTATATATGGATAGTACACATCATTCCATTTCTGGTGATATGTGGTACACTGTGTGGTTCCTCATAGTTAGGGAGATATGGCCTTGTGAAGTTGGAAGCCTCTAAGAATGGTCAAGAAGTCCTAGTTGGTTACAAGTCAATGAATGAAAAGGTAAAGTGGTTGCAACAAGAAATATCTAGAAGCCCTAAATTTAAGGGAAGAGGTTACCTAGAAAAAGTATAAATAACACTCAAGGAGTCATTCAAAAACACACTCATACACACTTACATTGAATATCTATATTGTGAATGTTATGGTCTAGCATTATGATCTTTTGGATAATTTTCAATGGAGAATTCTGAGGTAGCGAAGTGGGAAAAGTGTAATATTTTAGGGATTGCAGAGATGAGTGGAAAAATATGAGGAAACCATAATTAGGTTCATCCTCGTAGGTCAAACACTAAGTTTCTTGCGAGGCATCCCTGCGGGTTGCCTATAGGTCGTCATGCGAGGATTTGCATGAGAGAAGGTCTTTGTCCCACGAGGACAAGAAAAAAGTGAGGAGGATGCTGGTTCCATTTGTTGAGGAGTATGGAAGAAGTTATAGGTTAGTGTTACATATTATCAGGTCAGCTACAAGATCAGAGGTAACTCTTAAGGGTTACATGCTTGGTTATGGTATGGTACGTGTTGATGATACATGATGGTATGGTACCTCTTGGTGATGTTATGGTACATTGATTAAAGAACTATTTTCTATCTTGGTATTTGGTTTGGTTACATGTTATGGTGCATATTTCAGGCTTGGTATATTATGTTATGAGGTTGCATCTTAGTGATATTGAGAAGCATGCCTTAGGCATGCATTTGTGATATTTGTTTTATGACTTGAGGAACATCAGTGGATGCATGGTGCATGCTAGTTGAGGTCTACTTGTTGATATACATTGATGGTACATTTATTAGTTTGGAACATGATTGAGGTGCATGTTGGACACTTGATGTTGGCATAGTTCTTGAGGCACATATTGGTGATATTGGCATAATGGTTGAGGTTTGTGCATGGTTGACACATGGTATGGTACAAGTGTTGATGGTTGATGTTAATGATTGATGTGCATGGTTGGAACATGGTATGGTACATGTGTTGATGATGTAGTCTTGGTGCATGGTTGATGAACTTGTTATGGTACGTGGTTGATGGTACAGGTTGAGGTATAGGTTGATGCATGGGATAGGTTGGTACTTGGTTGAGACACATATCTTATGATGATATGTGGTGATCTTGGTACATGATTGGTAGAGGCATGTGTTGGTGATGTTGAGCATATGTTTTGAGATATGCTCTTGGTGATATTGGCATGAGTTGCATGCGAAATAGAGTGGATCTAGAATCGTGGATGAGGCAATGATTGATTGGACAGGTTGGTTAGTGACAGGTTGGATACAATGTTAGGTTACAGATTGATGTGACAATGGAAATGGAAGTGACAGTGGAAGTGATTGTGGTAGTGACAGTTGGTCTACACTTATATTTTAAGGAAACATGATGGGAAAAGGAAAGGGGGTTGTAGCCTCCTTCTGGTTGGAACCAGAGAATTAGGGAGTTGGAACTTCCTTCAGGTTGGAGCCTAAGAAATATGTGGTTGTAGCCACCTTCCGGTTGGAGCCAGAGAATCCAACGGCATGTACCCTCCTTCTGTTATGAGCGAGAGAATTCAGGGAGTGGTAGATTTCTTCAGGTTGGAGCCTGTAAATAGGGAATTGTAGCCTCCTTCTAGTTTCAACTAGATAATTGAGAAGTTTGTGCTTCTTATGAATGAATTATTGATATATATATATATATATATATATATATATAAGAAATCATTCCGTGGTTTTCTCCAATTTGGGTTTCCATGTAAATACTAGTGTACTATGTTCTTGATGTGATTAAATGATTATGATATATATAATGAATGAAATCATAGATGATACATTGATGATAAAATGTTGAACATTGTTGATAAAGTGAAATAATATATATTGTGGTTAAAAGTGGTATAAAGTGATCATATTGATTCAACCCCCATCTCAGTATTCCAACAATTGGTATAAGAATGAGGTTCCTTCAGGAAACAATTTAACCACTGGAAGGAAGATCATGGAGAGAAATAATTTGTATAAGAATGGAATACCACAGTTTGATGGAAAGAACTATGCATTCTAGAGAAGAAGTATGAAAACATATGTACAAGCACAAGGATTTGATGTTTTGAAATAGGTAGTAGAAGGATACAAAGATCCTTCCACTCCTCCAACAAATAACGATGGAAATAAACTCAGTCAAAACAATTCAAGGGATACAAATGCCATCCTACATGGTTTAGTTGATTCAATATATGTCAAGTTTAGGCATTGTGATTCCAAAAAGGATATATGGGACACACTTCAAAATGTTTATGAAGGGGATTCCAAATTCAAAGGAGACAAGCTTCAAACTTATGGAGGTCAATTTGAACAACTGATGATGAAAGAAGAGGAAGATATTGCAACCTACTTTATATGAGTTGATGAAATAGTGAATTCTATTAAAGGTTTGGGAGAAGAAATGAAAGAACCAATCATTGTTTAAAAGGTACTAAGGTCTCTACCAATGAGATTTTATCCAAATATTTCATCCCTAGAATAAAAAGAAGACCTGGATATGATAATCATGGATGAACTACATGGAATATTTACAGCTTATGAAATGAGGATAGTACACAAAAATCCATCCACAAAAGAAGAAACTTTTAAAGCATACAAAATGTTAGGGACCTAACCTCCCTAACCCATCATGTAGGTAGAATAATATATTTTCCATGTAATAAAGGTAAATATTAATAAGGCCTAGTAATAACGAAGAATAAGTCAAAAGTAAGAAGACCTAATAGAATATTATGTTTCTAGAAGATATTCATCTACATAATTCCTTTGATAGATATATTTAGTATAAACAGGAGTCAAGGGCATGATAAGTCTTGTCTTGAGAATTATTGTAATAGAGCTCTACTCTGCTAGAGGTTTCCACCTCAAAGAGGAAAGTGAACATTGTTTCCTATCAATAAAGGTATTATTTTGGTGCTGTGGTTTCATCTATTGTGTTGTTCCGTTGTTATTCTATGCAATATTTCTGTTTTCAACTATTATAATAGATCTTGTACCTTACAAGTGGTATTTGAGTACTTTCCTTGACAAAAAATTGTGGGTTATTTTTTTTCAAGGTAGAGACGTATTTCGACATCTTAAAGCTACAAAGATTTGTTATTCAACGTATAAATTTGTGGTCGTGGAAGCATACATGCATGAAATAAAAGTAGTACTTACACACATATTGTTGGCCACCCTTGTAACCCTTGTTGGTACCCCTTTGAGTAGTAGAGAATCATAAAACACCTATATATATATATCAACCTAGATTCCTAAAACCCTCTTTAGATAAACTGATCAATTGCCTGACTGCTATAGTTCCACTGAGAATAAGACTCAATAATATACTCTCTATTACTTGGGTAGTCGGGTAGTACGACTAAGGGCACAATCTAGACTCCTTAGTTGGTGCCTTGAGATATTGGGTCTAGTTCTATTGTTGGACCCCGCACAGATATTAGAGAGCTATAGAACATGGAAAACCCTTTTATGTAGGAACCTTGAATACCCTAACCTTTGGGATGGAAACAAAAACATAACAGACATGATCTATTGTCACACAACTTCACCCATGCATTCTGGTTGCGAAATTACTACACATTTTTTCCTGTTAAGAATTTGGGCCTTTCAATACTGTAGTATTATTCAGATCAGAGTATAAATTCATAGGATTAAAAACAAAATGCTACTTGCACCATTATTTGAGCCATATCCCATTGGATTTCTCTCTTTCACCTGATCACAATCATACCTATTATTTTTAAACAATTTTTTTTCCATGGACCCGACCCCCTTCCGACCCCCTTATTTGGGACTTGCCCCAATGGATTCCCCTTGTTTCCTTGAATGTCATGATACCATTCACCCATAACCCATTTTATGTGTGGTCCCACCCATCCCTTTCCCCCCTTCATCATGGCCCACACTCGTAGCCAAGACCTTGAAGCCTGCTTCAATTCCTTGTCATCTGATTTTGTAGCGACCCAACAGAGAGTCCGACAACTTAGTGCCAATATTACCACCATCAATAAAAACATGCATTCCACCATAGTTGCCAAAATGGAAACATTGAAACAAGATCTCTTTATTCAAATTGAATCCTTCACTGGCCATATCTATGCCAAGATGAATATCATTGGAGACCTTACCTCCTTTGACCCACCTTTGCACCCTGAAGGTGAAACTTCATCCAATGCCTAGGATTTTTGGCCCCATAACTTTCAACATGGTCTATGCCTTCCTCGAGTGGATGTGAAATTTTTTTATGGA
This sequence comes from Picea glauca, assembly GCA_000966675.3. NCBI lineage: Eukaryota > Viridiplantae > Streptophyta > Pinopsida > Pinales > Pinaceae > Picea > Picea glauca. The sequence continues at coordinate 467,624 of JZKD02S1909641.1, forward strand.
TCGAATCCCACCAGATGGGTAACTCAAATGGAACACTATTTCTCTTTATACGACATTACAAATAAATTGGCCAAACTTCAGTATGGTGTTATCCATCTAGATCAAGAACGTTGGCAATGGAGAAAATATTCCCACCAAGGGTATGTGGCTTGGACACATTTTATTGCAAGATAATTATGAACACTTTGACACTGACACCCACCATTTAAGCCATTTGACAAAGTTGAAACAATATGGCACAATGGAAGACTTTATAGCTTCTTTTGAGTGATTGGATTTCAGCACAGAGGGCATGTATGATGTTTTTTTCTAAGAATGATTTATCAGTGGCCTCAAAGAGGAGATACATTCCCACATCCTCATGGTTCACCCCCAGAGTTGGGTGGAAGCTACCAAAATAGATAAGGAAGAACAACATGTTGTCTCTTCTCAAACCTGAAAACCCTCATTTATTCCTCGCCCTAATCCAGTCACTCTCACTACTCCTTCCACTCCACTAAAGATCCAAAAATTGGCTCGAGAAGAAATGGATGAATTCTAACTCAAGGGAATTTGTTATAATTGTGATGAAAAATATTTTTCTGGGCACAAGTGTAAGAAAAAAAATCTTTTTATGACCATCTCTGAGGAGGTTTCTGAAGAAAAGGTTGAAGCTCCCCTTATGGCTAAGTCACCTGAACCCATTGACCTGAATCCACCCTAAGACCCCCTAGAAGTTGAACCTGTCATTTCCAAGAATTATCTCACTATCTTCTCTTCTCCCCAAACCCTTAAGATCATTGGTTACATTAAGCATTAGAAGGTAATCATCCTCGTTTATAGTGGCAACAACCATAATTTTATTCATCGCCGCATTTCCCAAGAAACTAATTGTTATATCCGAGTAGTCAATAAATTTCAAATCATGATTGCCAATGGTGGGTCCATGAAATGTGGGGGGTTTTGTGAAGATGTGTGTCTTCAAATTGATTAGTACCACATTAAATCTCATAATTTTTCTATCAACATGGGTGGTTGCGACATTGTCCTAGGTGCCAATGGCTAAGGAATATATGTCCCATTCTCATGGATTTTAAGTAATTAACCATGCAATTCAAACAGGAGGTCCAATAGTAGAAGTTCCAAGGAATGATAGTAAGTTCCCCTGAGATCATCAATTCCCATCGCATGGAAAAGCTCCTAAAAAAAGGTCATTCCAACATTATTTCATAACTCCATTCCATCCATGCCACTGAGACATCCTCTATGCCTCCTGACCTCCAATTCATCCTCTCCAAACATCAAGTTATTTTTCCACTACCCAAGGAATTTATCCTCCCCATGGTGTTCATGATCATTCCATTCCCCTTGTACCCGACAACCTTCCTCCCAATGTTTGTCCCTATCATCAACCCTTTCCCAAAAAAATGAAATTGAGAAAATTGTTCAAGAATTGATTTCCACAGGCATTATCTGTCCTAGTACTAGCCCCTATTATTCTATTGTGGTCATCGTACTTAAGAAATAAGTCTCTTGGCGCATGTTTCCTGACTTTCGCTCCCTCAAAAAACTCACCATCAAAGAAAAATTTCCCATTCATGTCATTGATGATCTCTTGGATGAATTAAGTGGTTCCCAATTATTTACTAAACTTGATCTTCATTTTGGCTACCACCAGATACATATGAAAGAGGCAAAAATTCCTAAGACCACATTTCAAACTCATGAGGGCCACTATGAGTTCTTGGTCATGCCCTTTGGCTTGTGTAATGCTCCCTTCACTTTATAAAGCCTCATGAATAATGTATTCTATCCTTTTCTTTGTCATTTTGTCTTAGTTTTCTTCGATTATATTCTCATCTATAGTAAAACCTAGATATACCATATTTATCATGTGGATCAAGTTCTTCATCTACACTCTCAGCATCGAATTTTTCTCAAACAATCTAAATGTTCTTTTGGAGCTTCAGAATTCAAGTACTTGGGTCATATTGTTGGAAAGGAGGGTGCCAGGGTAGATACTAAGAAGATCAAAGCTATGCAGGATTGGCCTCGCCCTAAGAATCTAAAAATTTTATGTGGTTTTCTAGGTTTAACATGCTATTATCTCAAGTTTGTTAAGAATTATGGAAATATTGCAACGCCTCTCACTACTCTCCTTAAAAATAATTCTTTCACTTGGACTCCAACAACTGATCATTCCTTTCAAGCCTTGAAGGTGACTATGTGCACCACTCCGGTCTTGTCCCTTCCTGACTTCACAAAGACCTTTGTCCTGGAATGTGATGCTTTCGGGAAAGGAATTGGAGAACTCCTTATGCAACATGGCCAACCTCTAGCCTTTACCAATAAACAACTTTCAGAGTGACATTTGGGCCAATCAATCTATGAAAAATAAAGGTTGGCTATTATGCATGTAGTGGATCTCTGATGCCCTTATCTATTGGGGTAATTCTTCCAAATTAAGATAGATCACCAGAGGCTCAAGTATTTTCTGCAGCAACAAAAATGGGTGACTAATCTCTTTGGATATAATTATGAGATCATTTACAAGAAAGGAAAAGACAATGTGGTTGGTGATTCTCTTTCAATAAAATATGAATATGAAGGGTCCCTTTTTTCCCTCTCCATTGTACCAGATTGGCTCCAAGATATTCGCCAGGAATGGCTGCAAGTTCCCAAAATTTTGAGTCTGATCCAACTTGAAAACCTGATCTTTTCAGATAGTCTTATCATGTTTCAGGTTCTTCCTCCAGTGGAGTCTTTGAATTGAAACTGATCTGGAGATGATTGGAGTCACCAGGTAGATGATTCATCCTTCTTGTGTCTGATCACTGTCCACCATCAGTAATTAGATCTGGAACTTGATATGATTTCTGAGGAACATTCCTAGTATGGTCGCCACTATGTTAGCACTCTTTAATTTTCCCAAGGTTGAGGAGGCAATCATTGAGGTAACATCAAACCGCTTTGGAGTCCTGGATCTATCCCTACAAGAATCAGAGAGGGATCTCTCTATCTGATCTAGCTTTGTTTGTGATATATTTTAGGCTAGTTATTACTGTACAAAGGTTGGTTTATAAATTGGTTGGATGGAACAGGAAGGGAAGACCATTGGGCTATGGATTCATAGTTCAGAATGGATGAAAACCATGTCATGAAAATCTAATATTGCAGGGAAAGGTAGGAAAATCCATAGGATCTTCAAGATTTAATGGATCGAGGAGATGAAAAAGTATAGAAATCAGATAAAAAACAAAGAAATCAAGATTTTTTTTTTCAATCTTTAGTGTAAAAACACAAAACTTATTCCAAGTCAGTGACAGAGGGTGCATTTAAACCAATTCTGTCCTTTTGTCTCCTTAAAATAATTCATAATGTAGAAAACAATTTTGATAACAAAGAGAACAAATTAACAGAGAAAATAAACTTCACTAATGGAATTTGTCACAAGAATCCTGAAATGGTCACATTGTATAATTGGAAATCTCATCCATGGAGGCTCTGTGAGTTGTTTTACAAAAATTGAATCATGGTCCCCAAACGATAAACCATTTTACATTTGAATTATTAATATATATAGAACAAAATCTCCCCCAGGATCAGGAGGTCGAAATCAACGACCTGGCCAAAAATAGGAACAAATCCCTAAAAATTTTGAACTGTCTGCCATGAAAGGTAGGCCAAACTGCTGGAAATAGGGGTAAAATAAGACATTCGTATCTTCCAAAATATAAAATATGTGTGAGAACTGAAATAGGTTATTGTATATCATTCCATCCTGAGAAAAAATCTCTTTCTATTTTCCCAAATTCATTTCCATATCGCCAAACCAGCTACCCCAAAAACATGACAAAATCGGGAAAACTGGAAACCTGAAAAATGGGGCTCAGAGATGGATTCGATTATCCCAACTGCTGACACCTGTGAAAAAATTGAGAGAGATTTTTGTTCTTCAGCCTGTTAAAGATAAAAATTTCTCTCGGGTTTTCAAAATTCCTTTTGGTTTGACCGGAAACACTCTTGGAAGTGGACTGGTAAAACTGGCAAAAAGTGGTTTTAATTTTGGGGAAAACGGTTTTGGAGGGGGGAGAGTGGTTTTCGGACCCCCCCCTAGGGTGTTAAGTGGTATCAAGAGGGGGGGGGTCCGATTTCACCTGATGGTGACAAATGTCCTCAATGGTTTTTCATATCGAACCCCCCCCTCGTTAAAGCTTGAATGGCACCGAGGGGGGGTCCGATATAATTCACGTGCGTTTAAAATTATTTTGGGATATGTGCATAAGGCGCTCTTTTGTTTTTATTTTATTTGTTTTTTAGTTTAATTGTTTATCACGTGTTTTCATTTATTTATGTTTTGTTTTATGTGTTTTTTTTTCAATTTTTATTTATTATTTCGTTTTACGTGTTTTTATTGTTTATTGTTTTTATTTTATTAAAGTTTGTTTTATTATTATTTAACGTTTGTTTTATTAATGTTTTAATTTTTATTTTTAATGTTTCTTTTTTTTCTTGTTTTAATTTGATTTTTATTTTATAATTTTTATTGGGTTATTATAATTTGTTTTTAAAATGTTTTTTAATTATTTAAAATTTTTATAATGTTTTTGTTTATTTATTATTTATTGATTATTCATTTAAAATTAATCATTAGTGCACTAATCTAACTTGTAACCTAATAAAACTAACCTAATTACTAATTATTAATTAAATATTAATTAATCTTTATTATGCTAACTAGTATTAAAAATGCCTCTAAACATTTATTACTAACCTAATGTTTTTTATCCTAAGCTTGTTTATGCATGTAGGGACAAAAACGGTGGAGGGATGAAAAAATGGAGGGCTAGGGCATGAAGGGTGCGACAACGTGATGAAGGATTGAGAAAAAAGGATGGAGGGGGAAATGAAATCAACCAAACATGACAAGGCAAATGTCTTCATCACAGGAGCAATGCCAAATAAAAAGCTAAAGAATCAAGTTACCTATGATTATAGGACCCCAACAAGGGTCAAATATTT
>JZKD02S1909641.1:494615-506272 GCA_000966675.3 Picea glauca
TTGCTTATAGTTTTGTTTTTCTTTCTCTAACTCTTTCCTCTACAGCTGTCCTGCTCAGCAGACCCAACTGGGCATGCAAGCACCTCTTATTTGCTCACCAAGGTGACGAAAGAGGCACAAAACTTGGTCTCAGGGATGAAATACTCCACCCACACAATTATATAGTCTTCACAGGTTCCATCATCGATCCAAGAGGGAAGCAGGGCCATACCATTGAGGGTTTTCTAACAGGGGTGCATCATTTCATGAAGAAGAGTTCGATCCAGACTTGTGACAGGGTCTAGTGACATTATAGTATTTGGGTATTACTTGCAGGCCCTTGTTCTTCAGTTGGGGAGCATTTTTGGAGGGTTACTTCGGTTAGATTATTATCTACAACTTTTGGATGGTTTTGAGAGAAGAAGGGTGCAACTATGATTCAGATCTTGTCAGTTTGAGGGAGTTACACCTCAGATCTGACCTTGAGACTTCTCCTAGTTTCTTGTGGCAGCTCAATATATCTTTCTATAAATTTTCAAGGGATTTGGAGGCTTCCTTCATCAGGGCCAAATTATTGGGCACTTCAGGGATTTAGGAGGGTGCAATATTGATTAGGGTTTCAACAGTTTGGAGGGGTAAGACTTGGCATCTAGAATTTAGACTTCAGGGAGGGTTTCCACTTGCCCTGATCTATCTTTCTGTGGAGTTTGGAATCATTTGGATATCTCCTTCAACTGGGTTGAAATCTTGGCCTTCTCATATATTCAACAAGACATGCCAGCAGCTAGGGGGGTTGGACATGACCCTGGTTCCTATTCTATTTTTCCTGCATTATATAGTCAGCCTTTGGAGGCATATTTTTTATTTCCAGGATCATTTTGTAGCATCTTATATGTTATCTCTTGGAGCCATCTGATGTTATTACAGATATGCATCCACTTGGTATCAGGTTATTGCTTTTCATAATAATAAAGGTAAGATCTATGATTTTGGGTTCCATATCTTGTGTACTGGTTAGATCTTGTGTTTTCATTGAGTTTATCTTTATATCTATGCTTAATAACTAAATATAACCCTGTTGGCCCTTGACCAAGTTTTGAGGAACACTTGGTCATATTTGACCATTTTTGGACCTCGACAGCCTGTCAAAGATGGAGTGCCAGGAGAAGCAAAGATCACGGGATCTCAGTCCACTTTTGGGCCCCTTTTAGGGTTTTGGGTTAATGTAATGGGAAAGGGATGTTGGCCCATGGGTTTACCCACATTTAGGACAAGTTTTGTAATGTATAAATAGAAAGATAGGAAATATAAGAAGTAGTAGATGTGATTTCTTAGTGCAATTGGTAGTGCATCTATGTGATGTTGAATAAGTGCTCTGTGTGAAATGTGTAGGGCTTGCAAGGCTAAGTGAAAGTTACTGTGAGGTTGCTATAGAAAGCTAAGTGTTGTAACGCAAGGAAGAAGGATCTGGAAAGTTGTGCAGATCTTTTGTCCTATGCGAAGAAGGGTTTGGAGGTTTTGTGCTTGTAACAGATTGAATATGATAATAAAGAAGAAGATCTTGTGGACGTAGCCCCAGGGTGGGGGGTAAACCATGTAAATCTATGTGTTATGCTCTGCGTTTTGATTCAATGTGTTTATATTTTCTTATGCTATGTGCTTTGATATATCCATTTATGCTATGTGCTTCTTAGATATATATGATTGTTAGATTTGATGTGTATGAGGATGCTTAGTGCTGATCTACTGGATCTGATCTGGGTTACTATTGTTAAGTGCTGAAATACTATAGATCTAAGTGCACACTGCGATGCTCTGTGCTATCTGGGAAGTATAATAAGGGTTGAATATTGATGAATGATCAATGCTAGGTTCTCTATAGACAATATAATCATAGATCTATGTCCCAGCTAAGGTTGCAGACACCTGAGTCTTGCAACCACCCCTACCTCTACCTTGGGTGAGACTTCATCTACTTCACAAATGTTGCAAAAATGGCTGGTAGTTAGGGCTTTGTTGGTGCACTCTTGTGTGTTGAACCCTAGGTCTTCCCCTGTGCCAACAAATGGTTTCGTTTTCGGGACTGAAACTGTGATTGTTGGTAACTAAGGAAGAAGAAGCTTGGTGCAAAGATTCGTCCTGAAATTGTGGAAGATCTGTGCATGGACCTGCGCCCTAGTACGTAGTATTATACTTGATCTAAAAAGAGAAGGCCAGATCTAAAGAAAAGAAGCGAGATTTGAACGTTTCTAAAGAAAAGAGGTAAGATCTGTAAGATCAATGCTCTGATAAAGGTACGAATAGTTAAAAAAGTTTAGATCTAAAAGCTTTGTGCTCTGTAGAAGTAAGATAAGTGAAATTTTTTGTTTCTAGAGCATAGATATAGGTATATTTGATAGACTCTATTCTATCTTGAAAACTAGGGCATTAATAGATGAAATAAAGTTTGATGTGAATAGATCTGATAGATATGTTATACCTATGCATAGAAAGAATGTTTGGACTAACAAATGGATGCAGGTTCCTAGAAATATTTTTTTGCAGGCTAGCTACCATGACCTTGGTGCGTAGTACATAAGAAGTTGGGAATCATTTAAGAGAAAGAGAGGATTAAGCCTATGTTACAATTGCAGAATACCAATACATCTTGCTAAGGAATGCCCTGGTAGGAGATCTAGTTGCCTATGTTGCAAAACATTGGACCATGAAGTATTGGATTGCCCTATAATGATTTCTAATATTGAAGGCATGAATCTGAATGAATAAAAATCTAAGGCAGATCCAGAAATAGTAGAACCCCAGAGAGAATCCGAGACGATATTGCTACAAATGAAAGACACCTTGACTGACCACCAACATGTTAGGCTATTAGATATCTTTAAGGAAAAAGAATGCATCGAAGCAAGAATGGGGGACTTTGACATTGACTATGTTTTAGATAAAGAAACTCAGGTGAATATCATGCTAGTAAGAACTTGGAAAGCTATAGGAAGGCCTACTATGATCCCTTTATTAGGAGGAATAGGGATATTCAGAGGAAAACTGGTGAACCTGTGTGGAAGGCTCACTCGAATATCTGTGAATGTCAATGGAACTTTGATAGAGGAAGATTTTGAGATTATCAAATTTATTGAGGACAACGCCCCGTTCACTATGTTACTTGGAAAACCTTGGATTGAGAGAGATCAAGCCATAAATAAGGAGGAAGAAAAGGTATTACAACAACAAAGACAAGAGCTAAAATATTTCATGACCAGAAGGATCACACAGTTGATTGAGGAACATGAGAATAAATCAAAGCTATTTCACACTAGAAGCCCATATGTGAAAGAATTATGGGACTCATAGAAGATTGGAGTATCTATACCAGATATAGAGGAAGTAGTTCTCCTAAGTCTTGGGAAAGAACCTCAGAAGCACGAAGTGACTATGCCCAAGGAAAATAATAATCAGAATGAGAAAAGAACTACCGAGATGAATCTCATGGGGAAGAAGGATAAAAAACTAATTAAAAAGAGAGCTCATATCGACAAGCTATAGAGGGTTACAGAGAGAACCTCTCCAAAAGAAAATTTTCAAAATTAGAGCTTCATCGGGATATTAGAACAACGATATGGGTCACTTCACCATAGTGAAGCAATATATCCGTTGAAGGCCGATATACCCGTTTGACTGCCGCTCCAAACGGATCAAAAATCATTGATGGCTCATCACCAGACTGTTATACTATGCCATAATGGATAGAACCAGAGTTAAGGAAGACCCATATCCATTGCAAACGATCTGTTACAGAGTTACTTACTTAATCCATCGCGCCATGCACGAAAGACACTTTTGCTAATTGTGAATTTGAGTCCGCGGACTACTTGAATTGTGAATAGTGATTACTCTACCCTTACTCTTTACCTTACTACAATACCTATGTTACTTTGAGAACCCGATATATTGATCCTGAGCGTATGTGTCCGACGAATTTAGTGCAGCTGAAGAATATGTAAGAGAGGTACTCGCTAGCCTCAGAGCCGAAAGAGTCATGTCGGAGTGAGGATTGTCTATAGGTTTACAGGCATCATCGACGAGAGGAGTGCAAGCCTCCCCGTCAACTTCTCGAGTATTAACATTCCAATCCGATGCAGAAAGAAGAACCAAACATAAAGACTATATGGCCAACGCGAAGTTGGTTCCATCCATCCTACCTGCTTACATACCACCTCTGAGCGGTGCGATCAATAGAGATAGTGTGCCTAGAGACTTTGAGTACACTATACTCATTGCGTACCTGCCGAAAGGAGTACGCACAGTCTGCGCAGACCATGAAAATATCACAGCATTGAAGTTTAGTGACTTCAACCTGGGAGATCGTAAATTTTACACCATACTTTCCCTGTAAAAGTACCTAACCAGAACCAAGGGAAATAATTCAAAGATCGTCCCTCAACAATGGACGATGAACCTTGCACAGTCCACTTTTCTCAACATTATGAAGATAGCACACTTCAGCAGACACCAGGAGGTGAATGCTTGTGTAAAGCTGATGCTGGCGAGTTACCATGGAGGATACTTATGGTTAAATTATCACATAACAGTTGATCCAATGCTGATCAATCGGATCATCGGGCTTAGCATGCAGGGCCCTGATCCCCATGATTACTATCCTGGGAAGACCATGGATCGTTCTCTTGCTCAGAATATCAAAGAAGCTTATGGAAATGTTGAGAAAGGTGTGCGAGGTTACAAGGTGGCTTCTATTGAAAGTGGTGCATTGTGCCTTGCTTGTCAACTAATCGCAGGGAAGTTGGTACACAAGAATCGACCAACACAAGTATCTGGATTTGTAGTTGACCTCGCAGGGAAGTTCGTAGAGGGAATATAGATGAACTGGGTAAAGTACCTAGTGAATCAACTAGATATTGACTATAGAGAAGCCCAGGATCAGGGGCATAAATTTCATTTTAGCTAGCTCTTGACACTTATAGCTTTTGTTGCATGGGAGCTACCGGAAGGTGAAACCTTCCCCGACATTAACCCCTTTGAACCATTGGCTGTGAAGTTCAGTACATTGTGGTACTAGAATGACATGAACAATCAGTGGAAATCAAATGCCATATTTCATACCTACTACACCCAGTTGAAGCTCACCATCCAGTCCGAGCCTCGCATGACCCCGAAGACTTTACAAAGGTTTCGACCTTTGATAAAGTTCAGTGCAGACCACCATTTTATATATATTACAACATGTGATGATGAGAACAAGGAGCAGATTCATTCTTATTATAAGCTGACACAAGAAGACCTGGAGGAGATCACCAAGGAATGGTCAACGAACCTCCTTATTCCAGCAGACCCCGCAAAAGTGTCTGACATTGATAGCCCACAAGCTGCACATAATACACATGGGCCCAGTAAGACAAAGAAAAAAAGGAAGACCAAGAAGACCGAGGAAGTCCAGGATATAGACATCCTATTTGTGAGGATGAATTCCATTACACCAGACCAAGAAGGTGATGGCGAAGACTTAGAAGAAATCAAATAAAGATCAAAAGAATAAGTAGAATACATAAATAAAAGGAAGGGTTCACCTCCAGAACCTTCCTCCCATAAGAAATCAAAAGCACCTGTAAATAAGCTGTAGACCACGCTCACTCCAGATGACTTCAGTTTCCTCATTGCAGCTATGAATGAAGCTATAGATGAGATAGAAGAAAATAAGGAAGCCAAGCAAGAGACAATGTACAACAGAATTGAGATCGAGCTCCAAGGAGTGCAATAAGCACTTCAGTATAGCCGTGTAGTATCCACTGCGCCCCTACCAGAAGGAACAACAGAAGAGGGAAATGAACCAATTCAACTCTGCACGATTGTTGACACAGTCGAAGTACACCTTTGGAAATCACAAGAAGAAACAACGCAGACCACTCAGGCCTTAAAGAAAGAAAAAGAGGAAATCATTGAACAACACTGAGTTGCACAACAAGAGAAGGACACTCTCCAAGTGAAATTTGAATAAGACAGAGCAAAGATCCAAAAAGAGAAAGAGCAGCTGCTCATGAAGAAAATTGGGATTGAATAAGCAATCAACAGAGCATTTCTCTCTGTGACTGGCTTAGAGAAGAAGGCATAGGACCCCATAGAATGCCAAGTGATGAAGCTTGCTGAAATTATTCAACAACTTCAACAAAGAGTCATGGAATTAGAGCTTTAGGCCATACCAAGCACCCCACAAGAAGAATGCGACCATCGAGAAATGACTGCCTGGAGCACAGTAGAAAGTATTAAAGCAATCACTGAGGAATGAAAATAGTTAAGTAGCAGAAGTGCGTAGATATATGAGAACCTAACTGAGAATCCAGAATTACATAAATTGGAGTCGCAACTCCAGGAGGCGAAGTATGAAGCCGAAAAGCTATAGGTACAACTGAAGGCCCTATCACCCATAGAGAGAATGAAGTGGTCTCATGAGTAATGCACCCCCCAACAATAGATCCATATGATCCAGAGCAAGGTAGTGGAAGTAACTCAACAACTTCAACCTATGCAGGATAAGGCATGTCAACTATTTACAAATATTGAGAGCCAAGGAACAAAGCTGGAGCAGGTCGTGAATTCAGCACAACAATGCCTTGAAGGGCCACTAAATAACGCACTTATACAATAGTTCATATAATAGTAGGCCATAGCACAACGACAAGTTGAAGCAGCTCGATCCAGGCTCGAGGCATTCGAAGCATAACTGATCAGACCTGAGTGACTCAAGACATGTCACAGGTGAGTGTTGGGGGCCTGTTGGCCCTTGACCAATTTTTGAGGAACACTTGGTCATATTTGACCATTTTTGGACCTCGACAACTTGTCAAAGATGGAGCACCATGCGAAGCAGAGATCACAGGATCTTGGTCCACTTTTGGGCTCCTTTTAGGGTTTTGGGTTAATGTAATGGGAAAGGGATGTCAGCCCGTGGGTTTACCCATGTTTAGGCTTAGTTTTGTAATGTATGAATAGAAGGATATATAATATAAGAAGTAGTAGATGTGATTTCTTAGTGAAATTGGTAGTGCATCTATGTGATGTTGAATAAGTGCTCTGTGCGAAATGTGTAAGGTTTGCAAGGCTAAGTGCAAGTTATTGTGAGGTTGCTATAGAAAGATAAGTGATGTAACACAAGGAAGAAGGATCTGGCGAGATTCACAGATCGTCTGTCCTATGTGAAGAAGGGTTTGGAGGCTTTGTGCTTGTAACAGATTGAAGACAATAATAAAGAAGAAGATCTTGTGGACGTAGCCCTAGGGTGGGGGGTGAACCACGTAAATCTGTGTGTTATGCTCTGTGCTTTGATTCAACGTGTTTATCTTTTCTTATGCTATGTGCTTTGATATATTCATTTATTCTCTGTTCTTCTTAGATATATATGATTGTTAGATCTGATGTGTATGAGGATGCTTAGTGCTGATCTACTGGATCTAATTTGGGTTACTATCGTTAAGTGCTTTGTATACAATATAATCACATATTTGTGTCCTAGCTAAGGGTGTAGACACCTGAGTCTTGCAACCACCCTTGCCTCTACCTTGGGTGAGACTTCATTTGCTTCGCAGGTGTTGCCAAAAGGGCCGATAGTTAGGGCTTTGTTGGTGCACTCTTGAGATTTGAACCCCCAGGTTTTCCCCTATGCCAACAAACCCTAAGGATGAAACTTGAGAGGCCAACCTGCAAACATACACAGACAAACAAGTAAATCAGTGGTTAGTTAGTGTTCCAAGAAAAAAATTTGGCTTGGGAACATTACAAAACCCTAATTGAAGAAAGAAAAAGAAAGGAATAAGTAATGCAGATCCAGATGATAAAGAAATAAAAAGAGTGTGAGAAACTCGAAGAGGAAATCATGACATTAATATTTGTAGTCAACAAGATCATGAAGAATGTGAAAATATCTCCAGTGTTAGAGAACATTCTCAACAGTCAAAATCCATACAATGAAAAATGCAGACTAGGATACAAGAATGCTCACTTTGAGGAAGGTTCAAGCTCCATGAAGAAAGAAACATAATAAAGGAGTTATGCATAATTTCTCAAAGGAAGGAATCATGTTCAACAAGAATAAGAAATGAATGAATACAAAATACCTTCTACATTTAAGAAACAAAGAATCTTCAATAATTGTGAAAGAAACAACCAAAGAGAAGATCTTGATCAATCAAGGTAGAATTATAGAAGGACTACACCACAAAGAATATCTTTCACTCCCAAGTATGTAAATTTATTTTATGGTCATTGTTTTAACTGTACTAACTTTGGACATAAATCTGTAGATTGTAGGGATTATGAAAGAAATGATCTGGAAATAAATGCATATGCGACTCCACATAATATTGAATGTTACAAATTCCACAACCAAGGACACATAGATCAAAATTGTAGAAGTATGATAAAGCCTCCCATGAAAGAAAATATTGATGACAAATATGAGAAGGCTTGGAGAAGAAGTGAAAAATAAGAAGAACATGTAAATGAAGAACATGTCCAAGGAATAGTACTTACAGGTTTTGAAACAACACAAGATCATGATGAATTTATAGGCAAAGAGGAAAGTGTCAAAATTCAGACAGAGGATGAAGAAGAAGATGTCAAAGCTCAGGATGAAGACATAATTTGGAAAGAGGAAGCAAAGGAATATTTATCCACATATGAAGAAGAATATTAATCTGCATCAGAGCATGCATTATTTTGAGCCATCCGACTTGGAGACTCCCAATGAATATGAATGTTAAATAGGGGGAGTCAGTGTAGTAGAAATGTTATGGAAAGTTTGTGACATAGGACATAGATAGATTCATGAGATGCTTAGTAGGTACAAAAATCATGGGTTAGAGAATATGCATATCAATGTATTTACAATTGGAATCAATGGAATCATTTGGTCACAAAAAGGAAAGCAGTGAAAGGAACCACAAAATAGGGAAATAGAAACTGTCAGCATAAACTATATAATCAGAAGGACATTGTTGAACAAAATGGTCAAGTAAATATGACAAAGTCAAATTTTGAATGATTTTTATATAATCCAGTGAAATTCAAGAGGAAGCACCAATGGACATTAAAAAACACTGGAAGAGAGGAAAGGAAACATATGAAAGTAGCCCTACATTGATCTACATCTTGCAGAAAATTCAAGGGAAGATAAATCGCCAGAGAAAAAGATCTAGAAAGGAATATTAGTAGCATGAAGATAGGGGGAGATATATTGAAAAGGGGAGTTATATTTTGTCAAAGAAGGAAAGAAATAACAAATTCATGGTAATGAAGAGAAATAATAGATGCATGAAGATAGGGTGAGCAACCCCAAGGAGAGATACCCTTTTCCATTGATGTCAAAGGGGGAGAGTGAGAAAAATTGATGAATATGAATGATCACAGGGGGAGCATGAGCATTGGATCATCAATGTTGCCATCAATGCCAAAGGGGGAGATTGTTGGACAATTGGTTTTCATTGATGTCGACCCTTAAAAATTGATGTCAACCCTTGGAGAGGTCCAAAGATCTTGGAAAAATGATTGACATTTGTATGATAAATATTGATGGTGAGTTAGTTGGGTGCAATTGATGTAGTCTACATGTAACCACAGAGGTATGGATATGGGACCCAAAGTTGATTGAGGAATAACAAAATGAAGGATAGTGAAAGACAATGTAATTGCTGGTAATACTATCATATATGGATAATACACGTCATGTAATTTTTGGTGATATGTGGTATGCCATGTGGTTTCTCACGGTTAGGGAGATATGGCCTTGTGAAGTTGGAAGCCCCGAAGAATGGTCAATAAGCCCTAGTTGGTTACAAGTCAATGAATGAAAGTGTACAGTGGTTGCAACAAGAAATATCTAGAAGCCCTAAATTTAAGGGAAGATGTTACCTAGAAAAAGTATAAATAACCCTCAAGGAGTCATTCACAAACACACTCACACACTTACATTGAATATCTATCTTGTGAATGTTATGGTATAACATTTTGATCTTTTGGCTAGTTTGTGATGAAGAACTATGAGGTAGCGAAGAAAGAAAAGTGTGAGATTTTTGGGATTGTAGAGAAGAGAGGGAAAATATGAGAAAACCCTAATTAGGGTCATCCATGTGGATCAGACACTAATTGTCCCGCGTGAAATCCCCATGGGTTGCCTAGAGGTTGTCACGTGAGGACCTTCATGACAGAAGGTCTTCATCCCATGAGGACAAGACAAAATTGAGGAGTGTTATCACTGAAATTTCGTTTGCAAATGGTTACAGGAATCTAGAATCTTCAAACAGCTATGAGTTCACCCATGGACCAAAATTACCAAAAAAACATTTCCAAAAGGTCCAAAACTATACAACCAGTTATAAAATCAGGATTTTCTATGACTATACAGGGTGTGCACGCACATGCACCATCAAGAAATGCAGGAAAAGCGCACATGTGCATGATGCGCAACTGTGGACGCTAAAAGCTGCACACACCTGAGAACGACACATTTATGATGTTGGTCGGCCTCCCACCCACTTTTGGTTCAGCTTCCAAGTTGATTTGACATCCAAATTTTGGCTGGATCCAGCTGGGTGGTTGTTCAAAGACCTAAAGGTGCCCTAAACAACCCCTTTTCATACTAAAAGTTAGTTGCACAATACCTCAAAGTGGTTCTATAAAACAAGGCCATGGGTGCACTACATCTTCAAGGAATTCATTTGCAAGGTTATGTTGCTGCTATTCTCTTGGGGAAATCTCTTTTCTCATCAAGAGCATACTAGCACTATTCCATTTGGGCAATCCACATCACCTTTTGAGTGGGTTAGCTTTGGATTCTTTCACCATTTCTTTCAAGTTTTCAAGTTGTAAGAAGAGCTCAATATTTCCCTCCCTTGGAGGAAGAAGGGACCCAAAGTCCCCTTTCTCTTTAGTGTTTTCTTTTCACTAATACAATCCTTTCCATTGGTGACATGAGTCTTGTTTGTTTCTTGTTCTTATGTCCTTATGCACAATAGTTTAATTGTTTTTTCCCTTCCTAGTTTAATTCTTAGCTTAGTATTTTATGTTTATTCTTCTAACCCTTTCCTTTACTGCTGTCTTGCTTAGCTAACCCAACTAAGCTTGTAAGCACCTTTGTTTTTCTTATTTTAGTGTCAAAAGAGGCGCAACAAATTGGCGACTCCACTGGGGAAAGGTATCCATTTCCTACCCCATTTGGGTTATTTTATCTCTTCCTTTTACTTATTTAACCTGCAGGTACCATAACCAGCCCAAGCTGACCTGCAAAACATCAAATTCAAAGCTGAATTGAGAGAATTCCATCCGGAATTTTCTTCACGGCTATGTGATAGTTGTGTGTGGGTTTATTGGCCCATAGTCGCGCATCGTGCACACGCACGCCAAAATCACTGCATTACTCAGCGCCTTCTATGCACCTGCGCTCAAAAATATTTTTTAGTTCACGCATTGGCGCTCAGAGCGCCTCTGTCTAGTCTGAAACCCGCGCACCTGTGCAAAAAATCACACATTGTAATCTTTTTTATGATCTGTTGAAGGTCCATATCCTTCTTAAAGATGATTCCATGCATGTTGTAATTTGCACCACACTTACATTCCCTCTCATATAAAGGGATTAGTCAAAACACATAGGCACTTAGGGGTTAAAAATCATTATTTTT
>JZKD02S1909641.1:523029-554175 GCA_000966675.3 Picea glauca
GAGAAACCAGGGAGTTGGTGCTTCCTTCTAGTAGGTGCTAGATAAAATAGAGAGTTGTTGCTCTCAGCAATTTGCAGCTTGCAAAACAGAGGTTGTAGCCTCACAATGAGTTGGATCTCATATGTATGATAATGTACAGAATGTAAATATTACTTATCATACCAAGAAGAAGAGGTTTTCACCCTTTATGGGTTTCCTCAGGAAATATCCGTCTCTTTTTATTTCATATGTGTGACTGATGTCGAATGTTCTATTGCTTACCTCTCTACATTATTGTGATTGTCATTGAGTGATATGTAAATAGTTTAAAATAAGCATAATTGTTTAAGCACGATAACAACTGATTCACCCCCCCCTCTTAGTTGTCCAACAATATACTCATCATTTCCCCCAAATCACTAACTTTAAGAGGATGAAAGATTCTGTGAATGGACCACGTCCCTTAGCACTGCCTGCAGCTCAGCAGGCCCCACAACCATATGTGAAGCAACCCCCCCCCAGTTGTACTACAAAACCCCATCCCACACTAAGGGGTGATAAATACTCAACCAGACCTGCAGCCTATCCCACCACAATTGGGACAATATCCCAATACAGGCACCTCTTTCGATCGCACTATCCTCCTTACCAGTGAGGAAGAAGTCCTTCTGCAAACGCACAGTTGTCAGTATAGCACACCCCCTAAATTTTCTCCCACCACCTCGGAAGCAATTCTAGTCACAACCAGACCCCCTCTCATAATTCCTCGCCCTAATACTGAAACCCCGCTTCATATTCCTCGCATCCCATTCCACAGGAATGCCCATAATCCTCAAGCTAGGGCAGCTCATAATTATAGTTTGGTCGATGACTTGGCACAATCTCCGACTGCCATGTCAGTCTTAGAAGTCCTTCAAACTTGTCCCACCCAGCAGTACTTTCCACCCTGGGAGAAGTCGACTCTGCTGATACTCGACTCATCACATTTGACCTTGACAATAGAGAAGCTCGCCTCCCCATTCTTATTTCTTTTCAAATCCCTGTAAAAATTCGAAAAATTACAGTTCACCGATGCACCATTAATGAAGGCGTATCCATCTGTATCATGTACAAATCCATATGGTAGAAACTTGGTTCCCCTGAACTCATACCATCTACCATTACCTTAAGATCCTACGATGGTAGACCCTCATCCCTCGAAGGACTCTTCCAAAATGTCCCCATCGAGCTCGGGGGAAAAACTAATCTGATTGACATTGAGGTTATCGATGCCCCTCTTGACTACAATATCTTGTTTGGTCATAGCTACATGTATGCTATGAAGGTCGTCGCCTCTTTTGTGTTCTGAACCATGATGTTTCCCCATAATGGAAAGATCATTACCATCGATCAAGTATCACATTAGGAGCCTAAACCTTCATCCAACATCGATAACATCCTCCCTTTTATCCACACTAATCTCGATGCCTATCCACTCATTGAGATGGCCCCCAGAATATTCAAAGACCCATCCTTGCTAGGGACATACCATGAAGCACCACCACTCCTCCATCCCTCATCACAATTATGTGTCGTATCCTCCAATGGAATGACAACCGAAACTAACCTCCCCCCCACCAAGGCCTCTTTCATCCCTGATGTCCCACTAGTCGTAGAACTTCTCCCTCAGAAATCCCCTGGAACTAATTTAGCTCGACCCTTTCCTGATCTTCCCCAGGGCCAGATCCTGGTTTGGGAAACATTCCCCCAAGCCATTACCCAAATCCATTTCTTCTAACCCCCACCTGGATTCGAATCATTATAGGTAGATGCAACTCTTACCCTTCCGAACATGGTACTCGCCATCCCTATATGGTATCTACATCCACCCAGGATGGTTCCTCAACCATCCCTCCCTCAGTCAGAGGGAATCCTGATGCAGATCCCAGGACTAAATCCGACCACACCACCCTCACTCCCAATTGTCAACACCACTGCTATGGCTAGGGGAAGACGGAAGAAAAAAGAGCCCATCGCTCGACTACCTCCCCGATTTCAACTCCCTTTTGCCTTATGTGAAAGAAAAGGACACCCCACTCACATATGTCCTTCTCTTCCTGAGCTACATAGTTTTATCCATCCTCCTCAAGCACCCATTTTTATTGCCATTCCACCAAGTATGTCCCACACTAATATGGAGTCATCCACCACAAGAAAACAAAATAAATGAACCACTTTCGCCTGCGCCATATGTGAAGAATATAGGCATTACACTCATCATTTCCCATCTATCCCATACGTCCACCACACATTAGCCGTGGAATGCCACACATATCTGCCTGCGCTTCCTCCAACACTCCATACCAATGCTCCTGTGAATGTGATTCATTATACTTTTTCATTAATCCTCGAGTAAAGGGGAGGTACATGTCCTCCCACCAAACTACTGCCCGATCACCCATAGTGTCAGTGAAAGTGGGATGGCATTATGGACCCACCGTCCATATCTAATCCCTTTTCCCCACTTTCATTTTTTGGTACAGGAGCCCATGAGCTCCATTTTCCGAACCATCTTCGGCCACTTACACAAACATTTTCCTCAAGTTATCATTTTCCCTTTTTCCCGGCAAAGCATATTTCCATGACAAACTCAGGTATGCCTGCTCATGTTCAAAATTATTAAATAATTGTTATATGTCCTTTATTTTCAGATATTGTTCATGTCAGGTATTTGGTTTTCATGTGTGAAGGTACTAGGTCATCACACACCAGCGCATCCCCTTCAGGTATATGATTGACACTGGCATGTAATCATTCCATTTGAATCTCAATTACATCTCCAGTCACAGCCTCTGAAATTTTCCTGTAGGATCCTTATATCTGGCTCTACAGTACTGTCACCTCCACTGCATTTTGGGTACTATCACCCGGTATCACTCTCCCCCACATGAGTTGTCCCATTCATAGCCCCCCTTGGCACTTTGACATTCATGCTGTTTTCAACCTTTAGGGATGGGAGTCCCGATAGTATTACATCATGTCACGAATCATCCACATACTCCTCCTCATTTTGTTAGCCTACCCAACGGAATCCCAGGGCACTTCCTCACGGTTTTATTTTGACTGCATTCCCGCAACATCATTTACCATCCATTTCATCCACCGCTGGTTTGCCCATCTTCAGATTTCCCTCCATGCATTTCCCTACTACAGAAACCCACCTATGGGGCCCCAACCCCCCACTTATTTTTTAACCAACTTGCACCATCCTCAGGCCAAGCCATCTCACACTGGGGAACCCATTTTCGTATCTACATTATTATCCCCACCGATTTCTTAATTCTTTTTGTAACTAAGCCATTGTTTCCATCATCTTACATAGATTTTTGTCGTCACCTTTAACGACCTTCTTCCTTTTTGGAAAATGCAACCCATGTCGCCCTGTTGGGGCATTCCTTATCACCTACCCTTTTTGACATCGTCCATAAACTCTGAGTATCCCACAAGCCACTTGCCTCTGCTCTCTGAGTTTGTTCACTTTGCCCTGCTTCTTGCACAACTTATCCCATGTCTCATTGTCCCCCTGACACTCGACCTAGTTGAATGGTTGCGGCCACTTATACTTTGCATATATTCCCAACCAAGGGCAGTCTTGAGTCTCCACGCATCTTGACTTCGTCCATGTACCTCCTCAGTTCCTGACCTCACCTAGTGGATTTCATGAAGCCCTTTTCTTCTTGGAGTCATGTCTCCCTTTTTGTCGACATCCACACAATTCCCAGAAGGGTGACAATATATTGACTCTCATTACCTTTACAATGAGGAGTCTCAGACAACACAGGGAGTGTAGAAATTTCGATACAAATTAATGTATTCCTGCGATTCTCCCGATCTAACAATTTCCGCCACTTGTTAAATACATAATCGCTTCTACTATTATTATTGTGGAAGAAATTAAACCATGATCACAACCACAATGCACAAAGTGAAATATAAATAACACACAACACAAAAGTTTTACCGGGAAAGCATAAAGCTAAAGACCCCACTATCATATATTATGTATATCATGAATCATGAAACAATCTCATACAAAACTCTAATCCAAGATCTCTCAGTACAATACAATCGTCTCACACTGTCATACACAAATTAGCNCAACTGATCTTAACTCACTTAACTACACTTATAATTCTGTTACAATTCCAAATCACTCAGTTATGAATGAGATAATAGATTAATATTTATTGTCTAATTTAATTAAGGGAAAAGTGAATTAGACACATGTTTCTTGTTGACTTTTCAACACTCCCTCTCAACAAGAAATGGATTATCCTTCACCCCAATCCTGTCTCTATGATATTCAAATTTTCTCCTGGTGAGCGCATTCGTCAGAATGTCCGCATCCTGATCTTCCGTAGGAATGTATTGAAGCAACATGATCTTCTCTTGCACACAATCTCTGAGATGATGATACCGGGTATCTATATGCTTAGATCTTTCATGAAACATAGGATTAATTGAGAGCTTACTGCAACTCTGATTATCACAATAAATCATTGTCGGATCTAAATGAGAACCAAACAAACCAACCAAGATCTTCCTCATCCATATAGCCTCACATGCAGCTTGAATCGCTTCCATCTATTCCGCTTCCACTGAACTAAGTGCCACAGATATTTGTTTCCTGTTGTACCAAGAAAAAACTGTAGATCTGATACTAAATATCCCTCCTGATGTGCTCTTTCTGTCCATTGGGCTGCCCGCCCAATCTGCATCCTTGAAGCCATGCAAATTCACCTCATCCATCTGTCTGTACCATAATCCATACTCATATGTGCCCTTCAGATATCTCAGGACATGCTTACCCGCCTTCCAAAAGAGTTTGGTAGGCTTAACCATCACTTGACTTAGCTGGTTAACCGCGTAGCAAATGTCCGGTCTCGTGTTCACTAAATACATTAGCGAACCCACTAACTATTGATAGATAGTAGCATCCACTACCTCTCTAGAAGTAGCATCCTCTTTCCTCCAGTTTCCTGGAAGAGGAGTATCCATGGGTTTGCAACCCTCCATGTGAAACTTACGCAGTATCTCCCTTGCATGCTTTCCTTGAGACACAAAAAGTTCACCATCTCGCTGCCATATTTCCAATCCAAAGAAATAATGAAGAATGCCCAAATCCTTCATCTCAAAATCCTTTGCAAGGTCCTCCTTGCATGAGTGTATCAACTGCTCATCACCAGTCAATATTAAATCATCAACATAAAGCACAATGATTAAAATCTTACCCTCCACCACAATTTGGTATAGGTTTGCATCTGCTTCACTTTTGGTGAAGCCCAATGCGGTGAAATAACTGTCTATCTGAGTGTACCAAGAACGAGGTGCTTTCTTCATCCCATACAGTGCTCTCTTGAGTATGGACACATGCGACTCTCTGTCAAAGGTCTCAAAATATTCTGGTTGTTCAATGTACACTTCTTCCTCAATGATCCCATTGAGGAACGTAGTTTTAACATCCATCTGATGAATGCGCCAACCCATCTGTGCTGAGAGTGCAAGGATGGATCTTATGGAAGAGTACCTTGCAACAGGTGCAAAGGTCTCACCATAATATATCCCCTCGATCTGTGAGAAGCCCCGGGCCACAAACCTAGACTTGTATTTCTCCACACTCCCATAAACAACTTGCTTTACCTTGTAGATCCATCTTGAACCTACCACTAATTTATCAATCGGTCTTGGGACAATTTCCCATACACTGTTTTTGACAATGGAGTCATAATCCTCTACCATAGAATCAACCCAAGTGGAGTCCTACACTGCTTCCTGAAAGGAAGATGGTTCAATCAGAATACATTTTCTCATGAGAGCCATGTATCCAACAAATCGATCAGGAGACTGTCTCTATCTGCGCTGTGAAATAGGGGCTCCTATATTCTGTGCAACATCTAGTCTCAATCTATNTTGGGAACCAACAGTTCCTCTTCTGCATGCAAGTCTAGCTCCCTCTCAAGCGACAACCGCATGGCTTTCCCCTCATCAAATTTTATATCCCGTCTCATAACATTCATATTACTATTCGGAAAATACACACGATAATTATGGGGTGTTTCTGTGTACCCCACAAATATCCCAACTGTAGCAGTCAGTTCTAGCTTCTTCCTTGCATCCTTGTTCACATGCACAAAAACAAATGAGCCAACAATTTTTAAATGTGAAACATTAGGTTTCTTACCAGTAAAATCTTCTTCAGGTGTACTCATGCCAAGTACTCTATGAGGACAATGGTTCTACACATAAACCACAGTATTGGATGCTTCTGCCCACAAATGCATTGGTAGGCCCTGATCATGCAACATCGCTTGTGTTGCACCCACGATCGTTCTGTTCTTTCTCTCCGTGACCCCATTTTGTTGTGGGTTATGAGGCGCTATGAGTTCTCTTCGAATTCCTTCTCTCTTGCAGAAGTCTTTGAATTCATTAGAGACGTATTCTCCACCACTATCACTCCTTAGAGCCTTCACTTGCTTCCCCGACTCTTTCTCCACCAATGCTTTAAACTCACAGAACTTTGAGAATGTTTGATCTTTCTTCTGCATGAAGAATATCCAACATTTNGCTTCTTGACTTTAGACTCAGATTTTGATTGGAATTTCTTCCCTTTCCCTTTCCTTGCCTTGGAAGTCAAAGCACAATCCTCTTCATCATCACGCTTTGATGAAGATCCATCTCTAGTGTTCCACCTGAACTCCTCTTAAACTAGATCTGACCATAGTCGTTCCCAATCCGATAATTTTTCCCATCCATTGACAGAGTCTTGATAACTGTGCCAACTCTTAGGAAGCCCTAGGAGTGCCAAGCTCACCAAATCATCATCAACGACTATTATTCCCACACTTCCAAGCTCATCCCAACATTGGACAAACTTCGTGAGATATTTTGGAATGGTGTCACCTTTCTCCATCTTGATCTTCCTAAGTTTATCTTTGAGCACTAATTTCCTATGGTCGCTATTGTTTTGGAACAGATTTGTCAAAACCTTCCACATTGCATATGGTGTGGTTTTCCCATGGAGACTTGAGACAATGTGGTCTCGTACTCCCTCCAACAGAATCCTCCTCGCCTTCACTACTTTCTTTTTCCATGCATCAAGATTTGCAGTGTCCGTCGCATCCAGCTTAGGAACATCTGCATCAATGTAACCCTTCAAGCCATTGTCTTCGAGCACTGCTTCCATCCTGCCCTTCCAAGCAATGTAGTTAGAGCTGCCCTCAAGTGCATACTCCAACCTCAAGCCATTGAAAGACATTTCGATCTTGAATCAACTGTCGCACCAAGAAAATCTTTCAAATTTGAATGTTATCCAACCCAAAACTCAACTCTTGCACTTTCCTCTTTCCCTGGGAGGTTTGCACCCCACCTGAGAGAAACCTGAGGGAAGTTCGCACCCTGCTTGTGTGTAGCCTGCGAACTAGCCTGGGAAGTTTGCACCCTACTCCACTGTAGCCTGTGAGAATGCTCAAGAAGTTCACAACCTGATCCACTATTAGGGTGAGGGAAGTTCGCACCCTGCTAGTGTATTTGCCTGTGAGAATGCCAATGAAGTTCGCACCCTACCTTTGTCTAGGGTGTGAGAATTACTGTTCTTGAAAACACCGGAAGTTTTTAGTACTAGAGTTTGCACCCGACTAGAGGTGGGACCTGCGAGAATGAAATTATGTTCTCACCTCACTTCCGTGACTCCGTGGCCTCTGTGGCTCTGATACCATGTAGAAATTTTGATACAAATTAATGTATTCCTGCGATTCTCCTGATCTAACAATTTCTGCCACTTGTTAAATACATAATCACTTCTACTATTATTATTGNTGTTACAATTCCAAATCACTCAGTTATGAATGAGATAATAGATTAATATTTATTGTCTAATTTAATTAAGGGAAAAGTAAATTAGACACATGTTTCTTGTTGAATTTTCAACAGGGAGAACCATCATTGCTCTCTGATGTCGTTGACCCCCATAACATTCCACTTCAAAACTTTCTCATGTTACAGTGGGTCTTACTTTGGACTATTGCATTTTTTTTTTATATTTGCCGAAGACCTTTGAACTTTGTTGGGCTATCAATGCCCATAGAATCTGTGATACTTCTTATAGGTGTCATTGCCTATTGTTCAAAGTATTTTTCCTCATCAGAATTGTCATCTACCTTTATCAAAATCACCCCCGAGGGCACTGCAGTTGTCTACATCAACACATAGTTTCAGTTACTATACAACACCCTTTTTGGAGTTTCATGACATGAGCATGGGGCATGCCCACCTCATTTGTACACAATTTATTTTCCACACCTTGTGAAAGTTTGGGTCCTACAGGTTCCCTTCTCCCTCCAATGGGTCACTCTTGATACTCTCACTATCGCTCTTTCTTACAACGGTACTCTCAGTAGAAGAAACATTGATGAATTTCATCTATCCGTATGCTCCTAACCTCATCCATCTTGGGGCATCTGTTATCACTGAAATTTCATCTGCAAATGGTTACAAGAATCCAACATCTTCAAACAGCTATGAGTTCACCCATGGAACAAAATTACCAAAAAAGCATTTCCAAAAGGTCCAAAACTATACAACCAGTTATAAAATCGGGATGCGCTATGACTATACAGGACGCGCGCGCACATGCACCATCCAGAAACGTAGGAAAAGTGCACATGCACACGATGCACGACTATGGACTCTAAAAGCCACGCACACCTGAGAACAACACATTTATGATGTTGGTCAGCCTCCCACCCACTTCTGGTTCAACTTCCAAGTCGATTTGACATCCAAATCTCGGATGGATCCGGTTGGGTGGCTTGTCAAAGACCTAAAGGTGCCCTAAACAACCCCTTTTCACACTAAAATATGGTTGCACAATACCTCAACGTGGTGCTATAAAACAAGGCCATGGGTGCACTACATCTTCAAGGAATTCATTTGCAAGGTTATGTTGCTGCTATTCTCTTGCGGAAACCTCTTTTCTCATCAAGAGCATACTAGTACCATTCCATTTGGGCAATCCACATCACCTTTTGAGTGGGTTAGCTTTGGATTCTTTCACCATTTATTTCAATTTTTCAAGTNCCCTTTCTCTTTGGTGTTTTCTTTTCACTAATACAATCCTTTCCATTGGTGACATGAGTCTTGTTTGTTTCTTGTTCTTATGTCCTTATGCATAATAGTTTAATTTTTTTTTCCCTTCCTAGTTTAATTCTTAGCTTAGTCTTTTATGTTTATTCTTCTAACCCTTTATTTTACTGCTATCTTGCTTAAGCTAACCCAACTAAGATTGTAAGCACCTCTATTTTTCTCATTTAGGTGAAAAAAGAGGCGCAACAAGGAGGATGCTGGTTTCGAGTTGTTGAGGATTGTGGAAGAAGTTACAGGTCAATGTTTTAGAGTATCAAGTCAACTACAAAATCAGAGGTAAGTCTTAAGGGTTACATGATTGGTTATGATATGGTACATGTTGATGATACATGATGGTATAGTACCTCTTGGTGATGTTATGGTACATTGATTAGAGGCACTATTGGCTATGTTTGTATCTGGTTTGGTTACATGTTATGGTGCATATTTGAGGTTTGGTATATTGTGTTATGAGGTTGCATCTTGGTGATATTGAGGCTCATGCTTGAGGCATGCGTTTGTGAGATTTGGTTTATGAATTGAGGCACATCATTGGATGCATGGTACATGTTGGTTGAGGTCTAATTGATTAGATACATTGCTGGTACATTTATTGTTTTGGCACATGATTGAGGTGGATGTTGGACACTTGATGTTGTCATAGTGCTTGAGGCACATCTTGGTGATATTAGCATATTGGTTGAGGTTTGTGCATGGTTGATGTCTGTGACTGACACATGGTATGGAACATGTGTTGATGGTTGATGTTCATGATTGATGTGCATGGTTGGCACATGGTATGGTACATGTGTTGATCATGCAATCTTGGTGCATGGTCGATGCACTTGTTATGGTACATGGTTGATGGTACAGGTTGAGGTACAAGTTGATGCATGGTACAAGTTGGTACTTGGTTGAGACACATATATTTTTATGGTATGTGGTGATATTGGTACATTCTTGGTAGAGGAATGTGTTGGTGATGTTGAGCATATGGTTTGAGATATGCTCTTGGTGATCTTGGCATGAGTTTCATGTGAATGAGAGTGGATTTGATATCATGGATGAGACAATGATTAATTGGATAAGTTAGTTAGATGAAAGGTTGGATACAATGTCAGGTTATAGGTTGATGTGATAGTGGCAGTGGCAGTGATTGTGGTAGTGACATTTGGTATACACTTATATTTTAGGGTAGAATGACGGGGCAAGGAAATGTGTTTGTAGCCTCCTTTCGGTTGGAGCAGTAGAATCAAGGATTTGGAGCTTCCTTCAAGTTGGATCATGAGAAATAGGTGGTTGTAGCCACCTTCCAGTTGGAGCTAGAAAACCCATGGGGTTGTATCCTCCATATGGTTGGAGCCATAAAATTCAGGGAATTGTAGCTTCCTTTAGGTTTGAGCTTGTAAATAAGGGGTTGTATCCTCCTTCGAGTTACAACTAGAGAATTGGGAAGTTGGTGCTTCCTATGAATGAATTCTTGATATATATATATAAGAAAGCATTCCACAATTTTCTCCCATTTGGGTTTCCACATAAATACTGGTGTATTGTGTTCTTGATGTGACTACATGCTTATGACACACACACACACACACACACACACACACACACACACACACACACACACACACACACACACACACACATTGAATGTAATCATAGATGATACATTGATGATAAAATGTTGAAGATTGTTGATAAAGTGAAATACTATTTATTGTGGTTAAAAGTGGTATAAAGTTCTCATACCGATTCACCCCCAATATCAATATTACAACATGGAAAGGGAGGATAATTCTGAAGTATTATTATGTTGTTCAATTGTAGAGGTGCTTGTTTATCCATCACATCCAAAATTCAGAGAGACTAGCCTAACGAAGAAGCCAAGAAAGGAGCAAGGGGAAAGGAGTCAAAGGAGGATGAATATTCATCAAGGTATGATATTGTATGTATTCTCTATGTTTTAATCAATAGATCATTGGTTTCCCTCTATATCATTTGTATTTAATTCATGAATGTTTAGATCTGATTCATTCTATTATAGATCTGATTAGAATCAAATTAGATATAGGATTCTAATCCTAAGTAGAGAGGTATTGCTTGTCTTTTGTATATATGATGAAAGTTGTGGAGCTTGGAGTTGGAGTTTTAGGTTTGAAACAACCAATATTTACAAAGGACAACCTATGAATAGAGGTATGCAATATTCACCCCTCCTTAGGATAGTAATTAATCCATGTGTTTGAATCTAGATCTAAGGAAACCATAGGAGTCTAAACCCTCTTTTGTCTATGATAACTAGGCTAATCCTAGGGAGATATTGTTGAATATCCTCTTGGATTCTAGACCCCTACTACCAAGACATAAAGATGATAACATTGGACACTAACATCCCTTTGAGACTTTCGTAACTATTTAGAAAGAGAAAGAGAAGGAAGAAAGTGTGATGCACCTTATTCCAGTGTTTGTCCTCGATGCTCCAATTTGAGCTTGATCTCGAAACTCATTCACACAGATTGATGCCTGAAAATCATGGATAACAAAGAGGCACAAAGAAAATCCCACTCTAGCATACTAGATTAAACAAATTTATCAATAATAGACAAGTATATGAAACCATACAAAAAATTGAAGGAAATAGGCCAAGCATATATTGATGAGAACTTCTAAAGAGATACTTACAATACACAGATGTAGTTGGAGAAGCCTCTCCAAGTCCTCCTCATCCATCCCTTGCATGATTCTCCCAATATCATAATCAAAATATTTCTCCCAAGATCATAAGTTTGACACCTCAAATCTACCTCTCTTGATCAAAGGTTTGATACCTTCCCTATTCTCCCTTTTCCCCTTGAAAAGGACTCCTTTTATAAGCTTGGGAGGCTCAACCACCATGAGTATATTTGAGGATTGGTTGAGGATATGACTCCTTTAGGTTAGGATATGATCCTAGGATAGTTCCATATGATAGTATTCGATTCAAACCAACCTCATCTCCAAGAGTTGACCCTTAGAAAGAGGTGGGATTCTCCAAACTTTCCTCTAACCAAAGTCATCGCTCCCCTCTAGTTAGAGACAGAGTGTTGATACTAGATCAATGCTCCATACATAAGGTAAGGGGGGAATTTTATCACTCCCTCAAGGTAACACATGCTCGATATAACTCACTTTCAGTAAGTCCCTCTTCCTATTTTTAACGAACTAGAAGAAGTAAGGGTTCGTGCCCATATGGGCCCTTCAATGTGTGGTTTAGTGATTCTAGAGAAAGAAAATGAAGTGGTTTTTCATGTTTAGAGAGTCTGAAAAGAACTTAAAGGAGACTCCAGGGTTTTCCTTTTTCATAAATTTAGTCTTTGAGGTTCGAAAAAGAGATAAAATATTACTTGAAATACGCCTTTTCGAACATTTTAACGAGTGTGAAAGGAAGCAAGATCACTCGACAATATTTTCATTTTTAGAGAGTATGAAAATAGATTAAAGGAAAATATAGGGGGTTCCTTTTTCATATAATCTTTACAAGTCCGAAAAAGTGACAAAAGTTTACTTGGTCACATTCTCATGTATTTACGAGCACGAGAAAGAACAAAGACTAAGCTCGGTATTGGTTTCATTTTTACACAAGATTGAAACAAAA
Organism: Picea glauca; assembly: GCA_000966675.3. Lineage (NCBI taxonomy): Eukaryota > Viridiplantae > Streptophyta > Pinopsida > Pinales > Pinaceae > Picea > Picea glauca. The sequence goes on from JZKD02S1909641.1 coordinate 535,805, forward strand.
TTAAACTTATCCTTGTAAATTCCCAACGTAATTTACAAAGGTATGGATACCCATGGATGGTTGGTACTCTACCCCCAACTTGAAAAGCTAGCAGCTTAACTCCAAAATGATAATCAAAGGCTGGAGACATGCCCCCCCAAGCTTCATTTCATTCGTTGACTTTAAGGTCATCACCAATTTCTGTACTAGATGGAGAAAAAGGATAAGGGTGGATGAAAATAAGGTTAAAATACAAGACCTAATGAAAGACTCAACTCGAGATATATGAGATCTAGCTAAAGACTTGACTCAATATCTACAAGATATAGCAAAAAACTCAACTTTTTAAGAGAGGTGATGGTTTCATTTTTTAACGAGATTGACACAGGAAAATAGCTATGCTCATGGCTTCTGTTTAATTTTTTAACGAGCTTTCCACAAAGAATAAAAACTATGCTCAAGACCTTTGTTTCCATTTTTAACGAGCTTTCCATAGAGAAGGAAAAACTATGCTCGTAGCTTCTATTTCATTTTTTAACGAGCTTGCAACATAGAAGAAAAACCATGATCATACCTCTGTTTCATTTTAAAATGAGATTTCCACAGAGAAGCAAAACTATGATCAAGATATTTGTTTCATTTTTTAATGAGATTTCCACAGAGAAGAAAAACTATGATCAATACCTATGTTTCATTTTTTAACGAGATTTCCACAGAGAATAAAAACTATGCTCAAGACCCATGTTTCATTTTTTAACAATATTTCCATAGAGAAGAAAAACTATGCTCAAGGCTCCAGGTTCAATCCCTAGATTTGTTTTTCATTTTTTAACGAGATTTTTACAGAGAGGAAAACTATGCTCGTGGCTTTGGGTTCAATCCCTAGATTTTTGTTTCATTTTTTAATGATCTTGCTACATAGAGGAAAACTATGCTCATGGCACTGGGTTCAATCACCATATTTCTGTTTCATTTTTTAATGAACTTGCTACAGAGAGGAAAAATATTCTTGTAGCTTCTTCTTGATCATGTCTTCCAAGAGGACAATGCTCTGGAAGGAATACATGTCAAAGGACAAACGCCAATGATGGATTCCAAGAGATCTTCTCTAGATGGAAGAAAAACATTCTGGAAGGAATACATGTCGATGACCTCGATAAGGGTAGGGAGATATGGCTCTAATATCCCTATCGAAGAGATGACCATGTCAACTACTGGATCTAAGTCAGGAGAAGGGAGATATTCCCTCTCGTGTGGGGTTGAACGTATGGGGCAGGTCATTACATAATTGACCTGTTGTGGGGCAGACATCGCTAGCATATACGGATCGTTCAGAGAAGGAAGATGGTTGACCATTAGATGAGGGTCAATGAATGAAAGTTGGTCAATCATTACTATGTTTCCAGTGTGAGGGAAACACATCACTCGAAAGAGAGTGGACACAAAATCTCTCATAATGTAGACATAGTCTCACCCAATGAGAAGGTTAAATTCCAAGGGATTGTGAACTACCATCACATCGACGTAGACCATTTTTCCTTTGAAAGAAACTGGAAACTGAGGAAGGATCCCTAAAGGTTGAATAACTATTCTGTCAAAGGTCAAAAAATTCTGAGTCACAGGTGCAAGCTGCGGGGAACCAAAATATTTCCAAGCATTCACAGATAAGATGCTAACAGAAGAACCTTCATCTATTACATTGTTAGGAATATTCTTATCACAAACCTGCATAGTGATTTGGAAAGGCACATAAGAGGGAAGACGAGTTTCTATCAAATGATTCCAATTAATAAAAATCATCTGATTGCTTAAAGGGGGTGCCATTAGAATGGGCGAAGTGCCCCCTTGTTCGGGTGAATCAGTATTAACGAGGTATACCTGAGTGACAACCTCACTCTTTGAATGAGGAGTGGGATTGACTAGTGGTGGAACCGAATCGACCACTTTGGTTGCACTCTTAAAAGGATGAGTGGGATTGACCGATGGCGGAACCAGATCAACCACTTTGGTTGCACTCTTCAAAGGAGGATTAGGATCGACCGATGGCGGAACCAGATTGACCAATTTGGCACTCTTTAGATGAAGAGTGGGATTGATTGATGATGGAACTGGATCAGTCACTTAGGTTTCACTTTTCAGATGAAGAGTGGGGATCATCGATGACTAAACTGGATCAACTACTTGAGTTTATGGTTCAACCGAGGATGAAACCAGATTGACCACCTGATCAACCAAACTGACCGGGGATGGAACCAGATTGACCATTCCATCAACTAATGATGGTTTGGAATAAATACTACGATAACCAGTTGGAAGTTGAATATTTTACAAAAGATAAGAAGCCTTGTCCATACGAGGGAAAATGTGAGAGTAATTATCACCCTCGCATAACAAGCAAGGAAATTTGATAGTTCTATTCTTATTACTAACCTTAATGTCACTAGTTGATGGGGTGTCACCAACATGTCCCACAGGGGATGATGACGTGGAAGACTACATTTCTAAGACCTTGGGGAGACTAGGGAAATACCTTAGAAAGTGGTCACCCTTACAAATACTGCAAGGGAATTTGGGTTTAGGATTCTTCATTTTAATCTTGTCGACTTTATCAACACTCCTAATACGATCAACCATACCTGGTTGATTTGATCCAACATGATCTGATGTGGTTGGAGGCTTGGTCCCTTTATGGTTCTTCTTCTTCTTCTCTTTCCATTTCTTCTTCTTCTTATCAACCTAGCTACTCACTTTAGAGCTTTCACTAGGCGAAAAAGGAGAAAGGGAAGGAGAACTGATGGGTGAAGAAGGAGAAAGGTCAACATGAGGTTGATCTGTGGGTAGTGTGATTACATATGAAGCACTAGGTTCATTCGAAGCACTAGGAAGATTCAATATCACTAGAGTGGGGAACAACCAAATCGGTAATCCGAAAGACTCAGTGTGGAAATGCATGAAGGACCAACGTTTCCAAAAGAAGGAAAAGAGAAAGGTTCCCTGGGAAAATGGGTTCCTCCATTGGTACTCCCAGGAATTGAATCCATTGATGTTGACTCGACCTAATCTCCACTAAGGAAAACAAACAACACACACTAAAAATATAGAAGAAAACAATCAAACAAACCTTCCCACAATGAAACCATTAGTTGGTGATGAAATCCAACATCGCGATATCAATATAGGAAGGGGCCGAGATAGAGCGGGTGGATCAGTTACGTTGGAAATCTGTTTAATGAACTTGAACCTTGGTGAAAGTTCCCACATGATTTTACCCATGGGTGTACCCTCCAAGGATCCCTAGTGAGTTTGACCAACGTTTGTTCCAGGTAAAATGAAGACTTCCCTTCACCATCACCTTGTTGGGTATGTGTTATATTCTTTGCATGTGTGTGTGTGGGAACATCATATTCGACAACTGCGTCATATTCTAGAACTCTCGTGTGCATTGGGTGGTTCCTAGGGGGTCACAGGGCAGGCCAGGTATGAGCTCCCCTGGTTATGCGTAACATTCAGGGCAACACCCCCAATTTTGTTTTTGGGTTATTTTTGCTATTTTTAGCGGTTTTCTAAATTAATCTTGGATTAAGGGATTAGGGTTTTGGTATCTACATAATACCTAAAAAAATATTCTATATATTTTATCGTGAATGGTAATATTCAATATAATGAATATAAGAGAGGTTTTCCCCGGTTGAGGGTTTCTGGTATAACTCTATCTATACTATGTGTATGAGTCATTGATTAAATTCTATTTTTCTTAAGAATCTATATGCATTGCTTTACTTCACAGGTTTAAAACTTACACACCTTGTGTAAGGACCCTAAACATTATGGCTACTAAGGTCACCAACACGCAGTCAGCCTCTGGGCGGGTATAGTCGATACTCGAGTCCGAACATATGGGAAGGATAACAAGTCCAAAATACTTCAAGAGAACTGAGGAAAAGTGTACTGATAGAACTACATATGACCCCAAATGGATTCAGAATTCATGAAGCACCAAGACCAAATGAAGACAATTGGACCTCAAGAAGAACCCCCAATATACGATCTGACTACTACAAATGGTTAAGCCTCGGAGGGAGAATCTTCGTTTCTCTCCCAAACACAGCCTCCTGCATAAACCCTGTGTGAGAGGGGGATCCCAAATATGCTTATACGAACAATTGGATTCAACACTCCCTAGTGGAAGATTCTATGTTTGTCTGATGGATTTGGAAAGTTATCCTCACAACCTATTCCAAATCCCTACACTTGATAATGTAGGTTCGCTACCAGAAAATATAAAGTGTTTGATCAATTTTATAAGCGATTCATTTTAGGGTTGTTGTTTACTCAAGGTTGCGAAAGTGAAACTGATCATGTTGTAGACTCAACTTCAAAAGAATGCAGAAAAATGAGATGAAAAACTTTTTCTTCAATGAATCCTACATACGGGATGGAGAAGAGGTTCAATTTTATTCAACAAAAACACCCAATTCCCAAATCAAATTTTCTAAATGCAACCTAGTTATCTACACTAACCAACAAAAAGAATGCAACTATATTTATTTGTTTGATTCTAATACATAAATACAACAAATGCAAATCCTTGAACACTCCTTTACTTTCAATCAAAATGGAAGAGTCGAAAGCAGATACAAAATACACGAAGAAAAAAGGATTTCAAACAAAGCATGCACTCATAGGATAATGAGAACTGAATGAAGATAACTCACTCAATCTATGATTCGACAATCGACAAGCACTCAATGAAAATGAGAAAGTTCATAGAAGAATCCAAAAAATGATAGGGAGAAAGAGGAATCACTCAAATGTCTTGAAAAAACAAGCAACAAGAAAAATAAATCCAAGATAGGTTGTGGTAAGAATAGAGTCTCAAATCATTCAAAAAGGAAAGATTTGAAAAGCAACTTAAGACCAACAAACCTTTGCAGACCTTTTCAATCAGTAAGATAACCAAAAACTTCACAATATTCAAACCAAACCAAAAAAAACAAGGAGAATCAATCTCACAATTGGAAAAGGTTGCAAGCTCAAACAATACAACACAATAAGTGATAAGTACCAAATATTCAACACAAGCAAAGCCATTATCCAAAGTACATACTCTAGGCAAGAATATCTGCAAGATAGACTAGGAAAAACTGAGCAGAAAAGGTTAGAAATCACCAAAGAAGGAGATCAACACTCCTATTTTCAAGGGAACAGAGAGTGCAAAACTCTGATAAACATTGCAGAGGATCATTGATTACAGATCAACAATCTGATATACACTCCAAGGGAGTGCTACCCTTCCTAGAAACTCAGAACAGAGGCTTAAAACTTAGAAAACATCACCCATAATTGCCAGAATTTTGTGAAATTGTCAATGAAGAGGGGAGAAAGAAAATAGAATAGGAACAAACAATAAAAATGATCTAAAATGTGGGAAAAAGGAAAATACTATCCAAGGAAGGAAAAATCAATGTTGACCCCCATTAGAGTCACCAATTTCTATTATAGGAAAATCTCCTTGCGGATAGGTGAATATTCTCTTGGATTCTAGACCCCTACTACCAAGACAGAAAGATGCTAACATTGGACACTAACATCCCTTTGAGATTTTCTTAACTAGTCATAAAGAGAAAGAGAAGGAAGAAAGTGTGATGCACCTTATTCTGGTGTTTGTCCTCTCTGGTCCAATTTGAGCTTGATCTCCAAACTTGTTCACATAGCTTGATACCTGCAAATCACAGAGAACAAAGAGGAACAATGAAACTCCTACTATAACATACTAGGTTAAACAAATTTATCAATAATAGACAAGTATATGCAAGAATACACAAACTTGAAGGAAATAGGCCAAGCATGTATTAATGAGAACTTCTACAGAGATACTTACAATCTGTATATGTAGTTGCAACAAACTCTCCAAGTCCTCCTCATCCAACCCTTGCACGATTCTCCCAAGATCATGACCAAAATGTTTCTCCCAAGATCATAAGTTTGATACCTCAAATTTGCCTCTCTTGATCAAATGTTTGATACCTTCCCAATTCTCCCTTTTTTCCTTGAAAATGACTCCTTTTATAAGCTTGGGAGGCTCAACCACCATGAGTATATTTGGGATTGGTTGAGGATATGACTCCTTTAGGTTAGGATCTGATCCTAGTATAGTGCCATAGGATAATATTTGATCCAAACCAACCTCATATCCAAGAGATGGCCTTCAAAAAGAGGCGGGAATCTCCAAACTTTCCTCTAACCAAAGTCAATGCTCCCCTCTAGTTAGAGACATGGAGTTGATCCTAGATCAATGCTCCCTAAATAGGGTAAGGGGGGTGTTGTAGCACTCCCTCAGCATGGCCAGGGAGCACTACCCTTCAAAAATGCCCCCCAAAAGGGTGATTTTTCAAGTAAAAAGTGTGTTTATGGCCTTGAAATGATGGGTTTCCTCCTCCAATATGACTTAGGGATTATGGAAAATGTTCTGTGATGGTTTTAAGGGGTTAAAACACATGTAAATGTTGGAGTTACTTCACACACACCTAGGATTTATTTTTCCTAAGGTTATTCCTTGTTTATTAGTCATAATTAGTCATTATCCAGTCTCCTATATTTTAGGGGAGAATATTCNACCTCTTGGTGATGTTATGGTACATTGATTAGAGGCACTATTGGCTATGTTTGTATCTGGTTTGGTTACATGTTATGGTGCATATTTGAGGTTTGGTATATTGTGTTATGAGGTTGCATCTTGGTGATATTGAGGCTCATGCTTGAGGCATGCGTTTGTGAGATTTGGTTTATGAATTGAGGCACATCATTGGATGCATGGTACATGTTGGTTGAGGTCTAATTGATTAGATACATTGCTGGTACATTTATTGTTTTGGCACATGATTGAGGTGGATGTTGGACACTTGATGTTGTCATAGTGCTTGAGGCACATCTTGGTGATATTAGCATATTGGTTGAGGTTTGTGCATGGTTGATGTCTGTGACTGACACATGGTATGGAACATGTGTTGATGGTTGATGTTCATGATTGATGTGCATGGTTGGCACATGGTATGGTACATGTGTTGATCATGCAATCTTGGTGCATGGTCGATGCACTTGTTATGGTACATGGTTGATGGTACAGGTTGAGGTACAAGTTGATGCATGGTACAAGTTGGTACTTGGTTGAGACACATATATTTTTATGGTATGTGGTGATATTGGTACATTCTTGGTAGAGGAATGTGTTGGTGATGTTGAGCATATGGTTTGAGATATGCTCTTGGTGATCTTGGCATGAGTTTCATGTGAATGAGAGTGGATTTGATATCATGGATGAGACAATGATTAATTGGATAAGTTAGTTAGATGAAAGGTTGGATACAATGTCAGGTTATAGGTTGATGTGATAGTGGCAGTGGCAGTGATTGTGGTAGTGACATTTGGTATACACTTATATTTTAGGGTAGAATGACGGGGCAAGGAAATGTGTTTGTAGCCTCCTTTCGGTTGGAGCAGTAGAATCAAGGATTTGGAGCTTCCTTCAAGTTGGATCATGAGAAATAGGTGGTTGTAGCCACCTTCCAGTTGGAGCTAGAAAACCCATGGGGTTGTATCCTCCATATGGTTGGAGCCATAAAATTCAGGGAATTGTAGCTTCCTTTAGGTTTGAGCTTGTAAATAAGGGGTTGTATCCTCCTTCGAGTTACAACTAGAGAATTGGGAAGTTGGTGCTTCCTATGAATGAATTCTTGATATATATATATAAGAAAGCATTCCACAATTTTCTCCCATTTGGGTTTCCACATAAATACTGGTGTATTGTGTTCTTGATGTGACTACATGCTTATGACACACACACACACACACACACACACACACACACACACACACACACACACACACACACACACACACACATTGAATGTAATCATAGATGATACATTGATGATAAAATGTTGAAGATTGTTGATAAAGTGAAATACTATTTATTGTGGTTAAAAGTGGTATAAAGTTCTCATACCGATTCACCCCCAATCTCAATATTACAACATGGAAAGGGAGGATAATTCTGAAGTATTATTATGTTTTTCAATTGTAGAGGTGCTTGTTTATCCATCACATCCAAAATTCAGAGAGACTACCCTAACGAAGAAGCCAACAAAGGAGCAAGGGGAAAGGAGTCAAAGGAGGATGAATATTCATCAAGGTATGATATTGTATGTATTCTCTATGTTTTAATCAATAGATCATTGGTTTCCCTCTATATCGTTTGTATTTAATTCATGAATGTTTAGATCTGATTCATTCTATTATAGATCTGATTAGAATCAAATTAGATATAGGATTCTAATCCTAAGTAGAGAGGTTTGAAACAACCAATATTTACAAAGGACAACCTATGAATAGAGGTATGCAATATTCACCCCTCCTTAGGATAGTAATTAATCCATGTGTTTGAATCTAGATCTAAGGAAACCATAGGAGTCTAAACCCTCTTTTGTCTATGATAACTAGGCTAATCCTAGGGAGATATTGTTGAATATCCTCTTGGATTCTAGACCCCTACTACCAAGACATAAAGATGATAACATTGGACACTAACATCCCTTTGAGACTTTCGTAACTATTTAGAAAGAGAAAGAGAAGGAAGAAAGTGTGATGCACCTTATTCCAGTGTTTGTCCTCGATGCTCCAATTTGAGCTTGATCTCGAAACTCATTCACACAGATTGATGCCTGAAAATCATGGATAACAAAGAGGCACAAAGAAAATCCCACTCTAGCATACTAGATTAAACAAATTTATCAATAATAGACAAGTATATGAAACCATACAAAAAATTGAAGGAAATAGGCCAAGCATATATTGATGAGAACTTCTAAAGAGATACTTACAATACACAGATGTAGTTGGAGAAGCCTCTCCAAGTCCTCCTCATCCATCCCTTGCATGATTCTCCCAATATCATAATCAAAATATTTCTCCCAAGATCATAAGTTTGACACCTCAAATCTACCTCTCTTGATCAAAGGTTTGATACCTTCCCTATTCTCCCTTTTCCCCTTGAAAAGGACTCCTTTTATAAGCTTGGGAGGCTCAACCACCATGAGTATATTTGAGGATTGGTTGAGGATATGACTCCTTTAGGTTAGGATATGATCCTAGGATAGTTCCATATGATAGTATTCGATTCAAACCAACCTCATCTCCAAGAGTTGACCCTTAGAAAGAGGTGGGATTCTCCAAACTTTCCTCTAACCAAAGTCATCGCTCCCCTCTAGTTAGAGACAGAGTGTTGATACTAGATCAATGCTCCATACATAAGGTAAGGGGGGAATTTTATCACTCCCTCAAGGTAACACATGCTCGATATAACTCACTTTCAGTAAGTCCCTCTTCCTATTTTTAACGAACTAGAAGAAGTAAGGGTTCGTGCCCATATGGGCCCTTCAATGTGTGGTTTAGTGATTCTAGAGAAAGAAAATGAAGTGGTTTTTCATGTTTAGAGAGTCTGAAAAGAACTTAAAGGAGACTCCAGGGTTTTCCTTTTTCATAAATTTAGTCTTTGAGGTTCGAAAAAGAGATAAAATATTACTTGAAATACGCCTTTTCGAACATTTTAACGAGTGTGAAAGGAAGCAAGATCACTCGACAATATTTTCATTTTTAGAGAGTATGAAAATAGATTAAAGGAAAATATAGGGGGTTCCTTTTTCATATAATCTTTACAAGTCCGAAAAAGTGACAAAAGTTTACTTGGTCACATTCTCATGTATTTACGAGCACGAGAAAGAACAAAGACTAAGCTCGGTATTGGTTTCATTTTTACACAAGATTGAAACAAAATTAAACTTATCCTTGTAAATTCCCAACGTAATTTACAAAGGTATGGATACCCATGGATGGTTGGTACTCTACCCCCAACTTGAAAAGCTAGCAGCTTAACTCCAAAATGATAATCAAAGGCTGGAGACATGCCCCCCCAAGCTTCATTTCATTCGTTGACTTTAAGGTCATCACCAATTTCTGTACTAGATGGAGAAAAAGGATAAGGGTGGATGAAAATAAGGTTAAAATACAAGACCTAATGAAAGACTCAACTCGAGATATATGAGATCTAGCTAAAGACTTGACTCAATATCTACAAGATATAGCAAAAAACTCAACTTTTTAAGAGAGGTGATGGTTTCATTTTTTAACGAGATTGACACAGGAAAATAGCTATGCTCATGGCTTCTGTTTAATTTTTTAACGAGCTTTCCACAAAGAATAAAAACTATGCTCAAGACCTTTGTTTCCATTTTTAACGAGCTTTCCATAGAGAAGGAAAAACTATGCTCGTAGCTTCTATTTCATTTTTTAACGAGCTTGCAACATAGAAGAAAAACCATGATCATACCTCTGTTTCATTTTAAAATGAGATTTCCACAGAGAAGCAAAACTATGATCAAGATATTTGTTTCATTTTTTAATGAGATTTCCACAGAGAAGAAAAACTATGATCAATACCTATGTTTCATTTTTTAACGAGATTTCCACAGAGAATAAAAACTATGCTCAAGACCCATGTTTCATTTTTTAACAATATTTCCATAGAGAAGAAAAACTATGCTCAAGGCTCCAGGTTCAATCCCTAGATTTGTTTTTCATTTTTTAACGAGATTTTTACAGAGAGGAAAACTATGCTCGTGGCTTTGGGTTCAATCCCTAGATTTTTGTTTCATTTTTTAATGATCTTGCTACATAGAGGAAAACTATGCTCATGGCACTGGGTTCAATCACCATATTTCTGTTTCATTTTTTAATGAACTTGCTACAGAGAGGAAAAATATTCTTGTAGCTTCTTCTTGATCATGTCTTCCAAGAGGACAATGCTCTGGAAGGAATACATGTCAAAGGACAAACGCCAATGATGGATTCCAAGAGATCTTCTCTAGATGGAAGAAAAACATTCTGGAAGGAATACATGTCGATGACCTCGATAAGGGTAGGGAGATATGGCTCTAATATCCCTATCGAAGAGATGACCATGTCAACTACTGGATCTAAGTCAGGAGAAGGGAGATATTCCCTCTCGTGTGGGGTTGAACGTATGGGGCAGGTCATTACATAATTGACCTGTTGTGGGGCAGACATCGCTAGCATATACGGATCGTTCAGAGAAGGAAGATGGTTGACCATTAGATGAGGGTCAATGAATGAAAGTTGGTCAATCATTACTATGTTTCCAGTGTGAGGGAAACACATCACTCGAAAGAGAGTGGACACAAAATCTCTCATAATGTAGACATAGTCTCACCCAATGAGAAGGTTAAATTCCAAGGGATTGTGAACTACCATCACATCGACGTAGACCATTTTTCCTTTGAAAGAAACTGGAAACTGAGGAAGGATCCCTAAAGGTTGAATAACTATTCTGTCAAAGGTCAAAAAATTCTGAGTCACAGGTGCAAGCTGCGGGGAACCAAAATATTTCCAAGCATTCACAGATAAGATGCTAACAGAAGAACCTTCATCTATTACATTGTTAGGAATATTCTTATCACAAACCTGCATAGTGATTTGGAAAGGCACATAAGAGGGAAGACGAGTTTCTATCAAATGATTCCAATTAATAAAAATCATCTGATTGCTTAAAGGGGGTGCCATTAGAATGGGCGAAGTGCCCCCTTGTTCGGGTGAATCAGTATTAACGAGGTATACCTGAGTGACAACCTCACTCTTTGAATGAGGAGTGGGATTGACTAGTGGTGGAACCGAATCGACCACTTTGGTTGCACTCTTAAAAGGATGAGTGGGATTGACCGATGGCGGAACCAGATCAACCACTTTGGTTGCACTCTTCAAAGGAGGATTAGGATCGACCGATGGCGGAACCAGATTGACCAATTTGGCACTCTTTAGATGAAGAGTGGGATTGATTGATGATGGAACTGGATCAGTCACTTAGGTTTCACTTTTCAGATGAAGAGTGGGGATCATCGATGACTAAACTGGATCAACTACTTGAGTTTATGGTTCAACCGAGGATGAAACCAGATTGACCACCTGATCAACCAAACTGACCGGGGATGGAACCAGATTGACCATTCCATCAACTAATGATGGTTTGGAATAAATACTACGATAACCAGTTGGAAGTTGAATATTTTACAAAAGATAAGAAGCCTTGTCCATACGAGGGAAAATGTGAGAGTAATTATCACCCTCGCATAACAAGCAAGGAAATTTGATAGTTCTATTCTTATTACTAACCTTAATGTCACTAGTTGATGGGGTGTCACCAACATGTCCCACAGGGGATGATGACGTGGAAGACTACATTTCTAAGACCTTGGGGAGACTAGGGAAATACCTTAGAAAGTGGTCACCCTTACAAATACTGCAAGGGAATTTGGGTTTAGGATTCTTCATTTTAATCTTGTCGACTTTATCAACACTCCTAATACGATCAACCATACCTGGTTGATTTGATCCAACATGATCTGATGTGGTTGGAGGCTTGGTCCCTTTATGGTTCTTCTTCTTCTTCTCTTTCCATTTCTTCTTCTTCTTATCAACCTAGCTACTCACTTTAGAGCTTTCACTAGGCGAAAAAGGAGAAAGGGAAGGAGAACTGATGGGTGAAGAAGGAGAAAGGTCAACATGAGGTTGATCTGTGGGTAGTGTGATTACATATGAAGCACTAGGTTCATTCGAAGCACTAGGAAGATTCAATATCACTAGAGTGGGGAACAACCAAATCGGTAATCCGAAAGACTCAGTGTGGAAATGCATGAAGGACCAACGTTTCCAAAAGAAGGAAAAGAGAAAGGTTCCCTGGGAAAATGGGTTCCTCCATTGGTACTCCCAGGAATTGAATCCATTGATGTTGACTCGACCTAATCTCCACTAAGGAAAACAAACAACACACACTAAAAATATAGAAGAAAACAATCAAACAAACCTTCCCACAATGAAACCATTAGTTGGTGATGAAATCCAACATCGCGATATCAATATAGGAAGGGGCCGAGATAGAGCGGGTGGATCAGTTACGTTGGAAATCTGTTTAATGAACTTGAACCTTGGTGAAAGTTCCCACATGATTTTACCCATGGGTGTACCCTCCAAGGATCCCTAGTGAGTTTGACCAACGTTTGTTCCAGGTAAAATGAAGACTTCCCTTCACCATCACCTTGTTGGGTATGTGTTATATTCTTTGCATGTGTGTGTGTGGGAACATCATATTCGACAACTGCGTCATATTCTAGAACTCTCGTGTGCATTGGGTGGTTCCTAGGGGGTCACAGGGCAGGCCAGGTATGAGCTCCCCTGGTTATGCGTAACATTCAGGGCAACACCCCCAATTTTGTTTTTGGGTTATTTTTGCTATTTTTAGCGGTTTTCTAAATTAATCTTGGATTAAGGGATTAGGGTTTTGGTATCTACATAATACCTAAAAAAATATTCTATATATTTTATCGTGAATGGTAATATTCAATATAATGAATATAAGAGAGGTTTTCCCCGGTTGAGGGTTTCTGGTATAACTCTATCTATACTATGTGTATGAGTCATTGATTAAATTCTATTTTTCTTAAGAATCTATATGCATTGCTTTACTTCACAGGTTTAAAACTTACACACCTTGTGTAAGGACCCTAAACATTATGGCTACTAAGGTCACCAACACGCAGTCAGCCTCTGGGCGGGTATAGTCGATACTCGAGTCCGAACATATGGGAAGGATAACAAGTCCAAAATACTTCAAGAGAACTGAGGAAAAGTGTACTGATAGAACTACATATGACCCCAAATGGATTCAGAATTCATGAAGCACCAAGACCAAATGAAGACAATTGGACCTCAAGAAGAACCCCCAATATACGATCTGACTACTACAAATGGTTAAGCCTCGGAGGGAGAATCTTCGTTTCTCTCCCAAACACAGCCTCCTGCATAAACCCTGTGTGAGAGGGGGATCCCAAATATGCTTATACGAACAATTGGATTCAACACTCCCTAGTGGAAGATTCTATGTTTGTCTGATGGATTTGGAAAGTTATCCTCACAACCTATTCCAAATCCCTACACTTGATAATGTAGGTTCGCTACCAGAAAATATAAAGTGTTTGATCAATTTTATAAGCGATTCATTTTAGGGTTGTTGTTTACTCAAGGTTGCGAAAGTGAAACTGATCATGTTGTAGACTCAACTTCAAAAGAATGCAGAAAAATGAGATGAAAAACTTTTTCTTCAATGAATCCTACATACGGGATGGAGAAGAGGTTCAATTTTATTCAACAAAAACACCCAATTCCCAAATCAAATTTTCTAAATGCAACCTAGTTATCTACACTAACCAACAAAAAGAATGCAACTATATTTATTTGTTTGATTCTAATACATAAATACAACAAATGCAAATCCTTGAACACTCCTTTACTTTCAATCAAAATGGAAGAGTCGAAAGCAGATACAAAATACACGAAGAAAAAAGGATTTCAAACAAAGCATGCACTCATAGGATAATGAGAACTGAATGAAGATAACTCACTCAATCTATGATTCGACAATCGACAAGCACTCAATGAAAATGAGAAAGTTCATAGAAGAATCCAAAAAATGATAGGGAGAAAGAGGAATCACTCAAATGTCTTGAAAAAACAAGCAACAAGAAAAATAAATCCAAGATAGGTTGTGGTAAGAATAGAGTCTCAAATCATTCAAAAAGGAAAGATTTGAAAAGCAACTTAAGACCAACAAACCTTTGCAGACCTTTTCAATCAGTAAGATAACCAAAAACTTCACAATATTCAAACCAAACCAAAAAAAACAAGGAGAATCAATCTCACAATTGGAAAAGGTTGCAAGCTCAAACAATACAACACAATAAGTGATAAGTACCAAATATTCAACACAAGCAAAGCCATTATCCAAAGTACATACTCTAGGCAAGAATATCTGCAAGATAGACTAGGAAAAACTGAGCAGAAAAGGTTAGAAATCACCAAAGAAGGAGATCAACACTCCTATTTTCAAGGGAACAGAGAGTGCAAAACTCTGATAAACATTGCAGAGGATCATTGATTACAGATCAACAATCTGATATACACTCCAAGGGAGTGCTACCCTTCCTAGAAACTCAGAACAGAGGCTTAAAACTTAGAAAACATCACCCATAATTGCCAGAATTTTGTGAAATTGTCAATGAAGAGGGGAGAAAGAAAATAGAATAGGAACAAACAATAAAAATGATCTAAAATGTGGGAAAAAGGAAAATACTATCCAAGGAAGGAAAAATCAATGTTGACCCCCATTAGAGTCACCAATTTCTATTATAGGAAAATCTCCTTGCGGATAGGTGAATATTCTCTTGGATTCTAGACCCCTACTACCAAGACAGAAAGATGCTAACATTGGACACTAACATCCCTTTGAGATTTTCTTAACTAGTCATAAAGAGAAAGAGAAGGAAGAAAGTGTGATGCACCTTATTCTGGTGTTTGTCCTCTCTGGTCCAATTTGAGCTTGATCTCCAAACTTGTTCACATAGCTTGATACCTGCAAATCACAGAGAACAAAGAGGAACAATGAAACTCCTACTATAACATACTAGGTTAAACAAATTTATCAATAATAGACAAGTATATGCAAGAATACACAAACTTGAAGGAAATAGGCCAAGCATGTATTAATGAGAACTTCTACAGAGATACTTACAATCTGTATATGTAGTTGCAACAAACTCTCCAAGTCCTCCTCATCCAACCCTTGCACGATTCTCCCAAGATCATGACCAAAATGTTTCTCCCAAGATCATAAGTTTGATACCTCAAATTTGCCTCTCTTGATCAAATGTTTGATACCTTCCCAATTCTCCCTTTTTTCCTTGAAAATGACTCCTTTTATAAGCTTGGGAGGCTCAACCACCATGAGTATATTTGGGATTGGTTGAGGATATGACTCCTTTAGGTTAGGATCTGATCCTAGTATAGTGCCATAGGATAATATTTGATCCAAACCAACCTCATATCCAAGAGATGGCCTTCAAAAAGAGGCGGGAATCTCCAAACTTTCCTCTAACCAAAGTCAATGCTCCCCTCTAGTTAGAGACATGGAGTTGATCCTAGATCAATGCTCCCTAAATAGGGTAAGGGGGGTGTTGTAGCACTCCCTCAGCATGGCCAGGGAGCACTACCCTTCAAAAATGCCCCCCAAAAGGGTGATTTTTCAAGTAAAAAGTGTGTTTATGGCCTTGAAATGATGGGTTTCCTCCTCCAATATGACTTAGGGATTATGGAAAATGTTCTGTGATGGTTTTAAGGGGTTAAAACACATGTAAATGTTGGAGTTACTTCACACACACCTAGGATTTATTTTTCCTAAGGTTATTCCTTGTTTATTAGTCATAATTAGTCATTATCCAGTCTCCTATATTTTAGGGGAGAATATTCCACCTGGAGAATATTCTCTTTTTCAGTTGACACTTCAGTTTGACTAATTGAGTTGAGTTTAGATGTTGAATTGGGATCATCACCATGCAACATTGGGATCATCCCCATGCTAATTCGAACTTGCCTTGTTATCATCACCAGAGTGGCGCATTAGCCTTGATTCCCTAAGTTAACTCGTCACTACTCTCTGTTCAGTCAGTTAATTGAAGACTAGTTGACTAGTTAACTCAACTAGGTGGCAGTTCACTCCCGTAACTGCCTGAGATAATAGAATAGGTGGAAATTCACTCCTGCAACTATTGGTGTGTGTCCAGATCACTCTAGACCACCACTATGACACATTGGTTCACCTCAGGTCAAACTCATTGAGTTATACAAAGTATATCATGTGCAAATTATTTATTATTCACAACGGTTAATGAGAATTCTTCCGTTCTTTCTCTCCTTCTTCTTCTTTCTCCAATTCTCTCTGCAAATGCGTGCACTATTGTTTAGCTTGATATATTATGTGCAGGTTCAACATATTTACAATAAGCACATAGAAAAGTGCATGCGACACTTAGTAAAGTGGATACAACACTTGACGACACTTGCAACACTTAGGGTGAGATACTTATGTGTGCAATTTTGATATGTAACAATCTTGGTGATATTGAGGCTCATGCTTGAGGCATGCGTTTGTGAGAATTGGTTTATGACTTGAGGCACATCATTGGATGCATGGTACATGTTGGTTGAGGTCTAATTGCTGAGATACATTGTTGGTACATTTCTTGGTTTGGCACATGATTGAGGTGCATGTTGAACACTTGATGTTGGCATAATGCTTGAGGCACATCTTGGTGATATTAGCATATTGGTTGAGGTTTGTGCATGGTTGATGTGCATGACTGACACATGGTATGGATCATGTGTTGATGGTTGATGTTCATTATTGATGTGCATGCTTGGCACATGGTATGGTACATGTGTTGATCATGCAAGCTTGGTGTATGGTTGATGCACTTGTTATGGTACATGGTTGATGGTACAGGTTGTGGTACAAATTCATTCATGGTACATGTTGGTACTTGGTTGAGACACATATCTTGTGATGGTTTGTGGTGATATTGGTACATTCTTGGTAGAGGCATGTGTTGGTGATGTTGAGCATATGGTTTGAGATATGATCTTGGTGATCTTGGAATGAGTTTCATGCAGATGAAAGTGGATCTGATATCATGGATGAGACAATGATTGATTGGATAGTTTGGTCATTGAAAGGTTGGATACAATGTCAGGTTACAGGTTGATGTGATAGTGGTGGTGGTAGTGAAAGTGGTAGTGATTGTGGTAGTGACATTTGGTCTACACTTATATTTTAGAAAAGAATGATAGGGCAAGGAAAGTTGGTTGTATCCTCCTTCTGGTTGGAGCCGCAGAATCAAGGAGTTGGAGCTTCCTTCAAGTTGGATATTGAGAACTAGGTGGTTGTAGCCACCTTCTAGTTGGAGCCAGAGAACCCAGGGGGTTGTAGCCTCCTTCTAGTTGGAGCCGTAGAATTCATGGACTTGTAGATTCCTTTAGGTTGGAACTTGTAAATAGGGGGTTGTAGCCTCCTTCCAGTTGCAACTGGAGAATTGGGAAGTTGGTGCTTCCTATGAATGAATTCTTGATATATATAAGAAAGCATTCCATGGTTTTCTCCCATTTGGGTTTCCACATAAATATTCGTGTGTTGTGTTCTTGATGTGATTACATGCTTATGATATATATATATATCATAAGCATGTAATCACATCAAGACCACAATATACCAGTATTTATATATTCTTTCACTTTATCAACAATGTTCAACATTTTATCATCAATGTATCATCTATGATTACATTCAATATATATATATATATATCATAAGCATGTAATCACATCAAGAACACAATACACTGGTATTTATATATTCCTTCACTTTATCAACAATGTTCAAC
>JZKD02S1909641.1:554185-588361 GCA_000966675.3 Picea glauca
AGTATATCATGTGCAAATTATTTATTATTCACAACGGTTAATGAGAATTCTTCCGTTCTTTCTCTCCTTCTTCTTCTTTCTCCAATTCTCTCTGCAAATGCGTGCACTATTGTTTAGCTTGATATATTATGTGCAGGTTCAACATATTTACAATAAGCACATAGAAAAGTGCATGCGACACTTAGTAAAGTGGATACAACACTTGACGACACTTGCAACACTTAGGGTGAGATACTTATGTGTGCAATTTTGATATGTAACAATCTTGGTGATATTGAGGCTCATGCTTGAGGCATGCGTTTGTGAGAATTGGTTTATGACTTGAGGCACATCATTGGATGCATGGTACATGTTGGTTGAGGTCTAATTGCTGAGATACATTGTTGGTACATTTCTTGGTTTGGCACATGATTGAGGTGCATGTTGAACACTTGATGTTGGCATAATGCTTGAGGCACATCTTGGTGATATTAGCATATTGGTTGAGGTTTGTGCATGGTTGATGTGCATGACTGACACATGGTATGGATCATGTGTTGATGGTTGATGTTCATTATTGATGTGCATGCTTGGCACATGGTATGGTACATGTGTTGATCATGCAAGCTTGGTGTATGGTTGATGCACTTGTTATGGTACATGGTTGATGGTACAGGTTGTGGTACAAATTCATTCATGGTACATGTTGGTACTTGGTTGAGACACATATCTTGTGATGGTTTGTGGTGATATTGGTACATTCTTGGTAGAGGCATGTGTTGGTGATGTTGAGCATATGGTTTGAGATATGATCTTGGTGATCTTGGAATGAGTTTCATGCAGATGAAAGTGGATCTGATATCATGGATGAGACAATGATTGATTGGATAGTTTGGTCATTGAAAGGTTGGATACAATGTCAGGTTACAGGTTGATGTGATAGTGGTGGTGGTAGTGAAAGTGGTAGTGATTGTGGTAGTGACATTTGGTCTACACTTATATTTTAGAAAAGAATGATAGGGCAAGGAAAGTTGGTTGTATCCTCCTTCTGGTTGGAGCCGCAGAATCAAGGAGTTGGAGCTTCCTTCAAGTTGGATATTGAGAACTAGGTGGTTGTAGCCACCTTCTAGTTGGAGCCAGAGAACCCAGGGGGTTGTAGCCTCCTTCTAGTTGGAGCCGTAGAATTCATGGACTTGTAGATTCCTTTAGGTTGGAACTTGTAAATAGGGGGTTGTAGCCTCCTTCCAGTTGCAACTGGAGAATTGGGAAGTTGGTGCTTCCTATGAATGAATTCTTGATATATATAAGAAAGCATTCCATGGTTTTCTCCCATTTGGGTTTCCACATAAATATTCGTGTGTTGTGTTCTTGATGTGATTACATGCTTATGATATATATATATATCATAAGCATGTAATCACATCAAGACCACAATATACCAGTATTTATATATTCTTTCACTTTATCAACAATGTTCAACATTTTATCATCAATGTATCATCTATGATTACATTCAATATATATATATATATATCATAAGCATGTAATCACATCAAGAACACAATACACTGGTATTTATATATTCCTTCACTTTATCAACAATGTTCAACATTTTATCATCAATGTATCACATCGAGAACACACACACACACACACACACACACTATATATATATATATATATATATATATATATATTGTGTTCTCGATGTGATACATTGATGATAAAATGTTGAACATTGTTGATAAAGTGAAAGAATATATATTGTGGTTGAAAGTGGTATAAAGTGCTCATACTGATTCACCCCCGTCTCAGTATTCCAGCATGGAAAGGGAGGAGAATTCTGAAGTATTATTATGTTGTTAAATTGTAGAGGTTCTTGTTTATCCATCACATCTAGAAGTCAGAGAGCCTAGCCTAACGAAGAAGCCAAGGAAGGAGTAATGAGAAAGGAGTCAAAGAAGGATGCATCTTCATGAAGGTATGATATTGTATGCATTCTCTATATTTTAATCAATAGATCATTGGTTTCCCTCTATATCATTTTTATTTAATTCATGAATGTTTAGATCCAATTCATTCTATTATAGATCTGATCATAATCAAATTAGATATAGGATTCTAATCCTAAGTAGAGAGGTATTGCTTGTCTTTTGTATACATGAAGCAAGTTGTGGAGCTTGGAGTTTCAAGTCTGCAACAACCAATATTTATGAAGGAAAACCTATGAATAGAGGTATGCAGTATTCACCCCTCCTTGGGATAGTAATTAACCCATGTGTTTCAATCTAGATCTAGGAAAACCATAGGAGTCTAAACCCTCTTTTTCTAGGATAATTAGACTAATGCTAGGGAGATCTTGTTGATCATTCAGTGAGATACCTATGATATTTTTTTCCCATAACTTAGATGAAATATGTGCATATCAAATGTGGATGATGAGTAACAAAGACCATCTATAATTCATGATATTGCATGTGTAGTAGGTGCACATAGAGGTGAAAAACATGGAACATGAAGATTGGTTTAAAAAATATATAAAAATGTTTGAACCTTGAATCAAGGATGAGAAAAGACACTTGAGGGGAGAGTGTGATGTGAAGGCTTATTCAGAAGATGATCAAAGGCCATGAATGAACAATGTGAAGATATGAATTTAGGTTCAACGATGAAGGTGTTGATAATAGAATAATTTAGTATTCTAATAAAAAGGGCCACAATGCATATATGAAGGTAAAGTGGACTGTCTCCAGGAATTATTCTATGAATAATTAGAGTAGTACATCTACTGTGTTAGAGTGCTCAATGGAAATAAGGTGAAAGAGTAAATCACTCAGTGGATGAGAGAGTAAAAAGTGAATCATGTGAAAATTTGTTCTGGATGGATGTAATTGGACTCCAATGAAAGGTAATCCATAAAAAATAATTGGATTCCAAAATTGGACAAATTCCATGAATAGTTGAGATAAGTGGAAAAAGGTATCATAAGTGGATTCCAGTCTAGTTGAAGTATATTACAACATTCAAAGAACTATGACAATAGTGAAAGGAAATTATTGATGTATGTAGAGAATGTTGAGTACATTTGAAGGGTACTGGGTGTATTTCAAAGGTATAATGGGATGAAAATTCAAGAAGAACACAGATAGGGAAGTGGTCTTTAGAAATAATATTCTAAAGAATACGCATGAGGAATAAAATGGTTCTATGCTTGACATGTTATACAAAAGAGATGGAACCTAAAAGGAACTATCTCAATTATAAAAGGAAGTACCTGGAAAAGGATAATATGTTGCAAGTTCCAATTTCATTTGCAATAGGTTGTAAAGTAAAGTTGACTCCCCCAAGGTGGTCTCTATGAATCCAAAATAAGAAGAGGACATATGTGAAGAATTATAGTATGCTGAAAAATTGACTAAGGAAATCAATCTTGAGACCAAATTGGATAAGGAGAAAAAATAGAATAGTGCGGACACCACAAGTGATGAAGTATTTAGATAGGGAAAATATGAATCAATTTGGTCCAGAAAAGTAAATAGATGTTGAATATTCAAATTCAATAAGATAGATTGGTTGGAAATGCAATTCAACCAAGTTGGAATTAGCTAAAGGGTGTTTAGAAAGAAGAACATGGCATCTATGAGATACAAGATTTCAATAATAGACATCTAAAATGTAAATAAATAATTAAAGTTGAAGCATAAATGCAATGAAGTGCATAGGGAAAAAGGGGAAACATACTTATGAATATGCTTTGAAGTCTCATGGTAATAATGGTGAACAATTGAAAATATTGAGGTGCATCAAGGAATTTCATGATGAGATAGTCCCATGAGGATGAACTATATAAAGACTCGGTTGGAAGGTCAAAGCCATGATTTGAGGATTTTTGAGATATAAATAGTGGATTGTAGAGGTCTATATATATTTATGCCAAAGAATCTCGGATTACATTTTAAAAACATGCATGTGTGGAAGGTTGCACATGATGAACACAAGAGTTAATGCGTTTGATTATCATATGAGTCACATGTAGAAGGAAAAATACGGTCTTGGAAAGAACTAAACCATGATGAGAATTCTAGAATGTGCAGAGGAATTGAAGGAAGGATTTGAGTTGTTAAGGAGGCAACTGTTAATGGTAACAACCTTGTACAAATGACAAAGACAAGGAAGCTACTCTATTATGAGAGTGCACAATTGAAGCAAATTCCAATAGGGAATATTGGCCAAAAATGCATAATGGATGAGAGAGACTCATCTAGAAAAGGTTCATATCAGTAATAATTGTTGCATAGATGAGTAGAATGGTAGTTCATAGAGAAGTGAATATCTACAGGAATTCAAGGACAACAAAAAAACAAAAACAAATAGAAAAATATGAAATAAATATGTGCTGGAGTGCATGATGATGATGATGATTATAAGTGATGCGTGATGCATACAATAAATATAGAATGCATGTGCATGATGTGGGCATGATAATATTTAATGTTTAATGCATATTGATGTGTGTTTGTGCATATGGACAAGGATGAACATGCTTGTGGCATGCTTGTAGACTGAAAATAGTCTGTTGTTATATATATATATATATATATATATGAAATAATGATGTTGTGATATTTGAATATGACTAATGATGTATTGTGTAAACATGAAAATTCCTATAGCATGGAAGAAGATGATGTTGCTTCACATAAAGAAGAATCCATGTAAAGACAAATGAGGATGATAAAATGATGATAAAGGGTTGGTAAAGGGAGCATGTGAGCTTCTACAAAGTATGAATTGATCAGGTAGCATCAATTAATGTAATAGAAACCATGCATGTATGCATTTGGGGTTGTTATGATGCATACATGTTGAAGGGAATTGAGGTAAGAATTCCCTCAACTAGATTTTCAATATTTAAAATTGATGTAAAGGTAGAGATCCTTGAGTATACAAAACTTATTGAGGCTTGAATGCATTTATATGGGAATTTAATTGCATATTGTGTTATATTGTTTTTTACATCATAACCAAGTTAGGAGACATTACTCCTACTGTAGCAATGAATTCCAATAGAGATGGCCATGTGTGAGGCCATGATATGGTTGTAAATGCTATAACACCACACAAGTGCATAACGGTCTTCCCTTGTATAACTGATGTCTAGATTGCAATCTCTTTGTCGATATGGGAGAGAACTAAGGGAATTATATTCCTAGTGTTGTGTGTGGGTCGAAGAGGAAGGTATCGGTTGGCACCCAAAGTTTTTTGTAAATATCACACATGTGCACAAATGAATATGTGCACGCATTCTAGTTTTTGCACACACTCAAGCAGCGACGCCATGGGTGATATGAATCACACAAACTAGTTCAAGTTTTTCTAATCCATGCTATTGAATTCCTTCCATTACACACTTGTTTGAGTTTTTTAATACACACCAGAAATCAAGAAGACACCACATTCATGCCATAATCAAGAAAATAATCTTTGGGAAATCTTCTCAAATGATTACTTCAGGAAACACAAGATATTTTGGAGCAGTAAGGATATGAGATGGAAAGGTATTTAATATTGCCGTGACTCCAAAAAGGATACATGGAATACATGCAGGTAACAAAAACATGAAAGAATGGAAATAAGAGGAGAGAGTGGGGAAAAGATGAAAGTGAAAGAGCACCAGAGCACAAAAGAAGATAAAAGGGCACAACAATGACAAACATAGAGTTAGTTACTCAGTTGGTTGGCCATTTCTTGGTTGTTGTTGTAAATTTCCTTGAGTTCCCTCTGAACCTGTGTTTTGTAATGTGTCTTTTTGTGAGTCGAGGTATATAATATTTACAAAATTTGAAAGAAGTCACATGGATCTATGTAATGTAATATTGGGAAAATGTACAAGAGTGCAGGGTTTTGTTGTTGTCAATTAATGAGTTTATTAATGTTTTTCTATGAATGGATAAATGAAGATAATAAATATGCAATGATTCTTGTCTTATGATGTGTTGATCGTGTTTGAAATGAATGTATGTGTTGTTGTTACATATTATTATTCATTAATCATATTGCAATGGATTTTATGAATTCCAACCCAATGGATTCTTATATAATTATTCCTTCATCATCGACACAATATCGTATGGTGTTTTTTATTCTCATGGTGTCTTGGGTGAGACCTTCTTTAGTCTTTGGATGAGGATTGATATGCCGACACCTTGGGGTTTTTTTTGGTCAAATTTGGACGATCCATGGGTATTCAACCCCCCAACGTTAGGAAGTATGCAAAAAAGCATAGTAAGAGACAACAAATGGTTTTGCCTGGACCTAAAAGTTTTTTATTGAATGTAATGATCCAAATGCTCAAAATATCATAAAATAATAGAATTACACACCATGTACAAAATGTCAATGTGGAGAACAACTCCAAGATAGATAAGTTACACAATAAATCCTTAAAGAATAGGGGAACCCCCTCCAAGTAACCAAATACTATTCATACTTCACAATTCCCTATCAATAATGAATACATGATCTCTTATATATAGCTATTCACACTTTCACATGAGGCCCCTTTATCACTAGGCTGACCCTATTACATATGTATTTACACATTACATGTACATTTAGGTCCATATATTCCCCCCCTTGGGGTCATATCATATACATTTAGTCATATATATGTCCCCCTTGGGTCATAACATAGTACCCTCCAAAAATATTTGTCCTCAAAGCTTTGCATTTAAAGGATTCACATGCGATGAAACCAAGTAATATGATTTTCTTATGTTCCTACTTTCTTGATTCCATTGTTGATGATCTATCCATCCAAAATCAATTCTTTTTGGTCTTAATCCTTGGTGTTTAGTTGTTGAATAATTTTTTCCCCTTTGATTCAATGTATTTTTGTTGAAGCTTCTCCAATTTGTAGTCATTGTTGGTCTCTGATAATAGTTTGTTGAAGAGTAGTTTGGTGATGCCTTGTTCCATGAATATTGACAAGTATTCCATCTTCTTCCTTCATAATGTTGATATTGTCCTTCTTGTATTCCTTGAAATGTTTCTTGGTAATGAGGGTGTCAATACAGTTTCACATTTGATGGTATTCCTTCACTCTGCACATGCATTTCATCTATCTTATTTTCAATGAAAATGGAATCCTTGATCATCTTTGCTTGGTCTTTGATTACTATAGCCTTCAAGATAATACCATCATGTTTGGCATGTACATCCTCTAGATGAAGTTCAACTTCTTCAAGTATCTTTTGTTGACCTTCTTAAATCTTGTATTATTTCTCCTTTTGAAGCTGCAATGTTATCCCATATAACAAATTTTGACGTCCTTCTTCAATTCTGGCTTGTATTTCTAATTTTACCTCATAAGTATTTAAGGATTCTTCAACCTTCATGCAAATTTCATCTTCCAATCTTTTGGTAGATTCTTCATCCAAGAGAATTCTTTCTTCTTGATTTTTACAATTCTTGTTTTCTTATTTTAATCTCTTGACCTCATCCAATATCTTTTTATTATGGTTTCGTAATCTACATATCTCTTCATATTTCTTTTTCAAATCTTCCCTTGACTCATCATTTTCCCACTTTTATTTACTATTCTTTTCTTGCTTTAAGTTATCAACCTCCTTAATGAGTGATTCATTAAGGGATCGTATCTTAGATATATACTCACCCTTATTCTTAATATCTTCCTTTACTTATTTTAATTCATCTTGAATTCTATACAATTCCTCCATTTTTGTATCCCTAATCCATTTATTTGAGAAGAGTTTTTTAAATTCTTCACATGTGCAGTGCCATCTAGTATTTTTGTCAAAAATCATCCACCACTTCCAAGATTCATCAAAAAAATATTTTATTTCCTTCGAAGGAGTCATATTATATTATTTTACCAACCTCAACCATTGCATAGGATTGATTTCATCTTTATATTCATCTCCTGTAAATTTAGGTATTTCCATTGATTCTTAATTGAGCTCTAATATCAACCATCAAATCAAAACCTCAATGTATTAAGGATAAATATCTCAAATAGTTTTAATACCTTTTCCAATATTCTCTTCTACATTTTATCTTTCCAATGGATTTTGAATCAGCTCAATCGAACATTCCAATCAAAAGTTATGATAGTTTTAAGTGAACATGCCTTTGAAACCCTGATTTGGAGTCTCTCCTCCTGAACGACCTTACTTATGATGTATCACTACAAATTTGGCCCTTATCAGTCTAAAATTACGACCTGTAGTACCCTTAAATTTATTCTCTACAATTCCTCAGTTTTGACAAAAATTGGATGTGTCAAGTAGAAGTTATGGTAGCTTCCCCACATCTTGCTGATTTTTGTCCCTTTGAGGAGAGAATACTTGTAAAGTATGCCAAGAGCACAATATATGATATTTGATTTTGAAACTTGCACCAAAAATACTAAATATTGTCAAATATCCAATGCATCTTGTCTCACTTAATTTGGATACTCACTGAATACGATATCTCTGTTTTACCCAAAACACTTGTTTGAGACTAGTTAATATGACTAGTCAGATACCCTATCTTACATAGGGTGTATCTACAAAAGTAGGATGACCCAGAAGATTTTTTTTTATCACATCTACCTTGATAATTTCTATGAATTTTCTCTCGGTTTTAGGGTCTGAAACATCACATAAACAATTTTATAGTGAAAATTATCATATGACTAAATTCATGATGATTCCAAAACCCTATCTTACATAGGCTATATATCCAAAAGTATAAGGCCTAAAGAGATAAAATTTGAACCCAACATACCTTGATTTGTCTGATAAATATCCTCCAAGGGTTTTCTTTTGAAATTTCACAGAAAAAAATTTATAGTGAAAATACCAAGGTGTCTTAGATGCAACAACGAAACCCCAAGACCTTGAGCTCTGATTCCAAATGTAATGATCCAAATGCTCAAAATATCATAAAATAATCGAACTACACACCATGTATAGAATGTCAATGTGGAGAAAAAAATCCAAGATAGATAAGTTACACAATAACTAGATACCATTCATACTTCACAATTCCCTATCAGTAATGAATACATGATCTCTTATATAGCTATTCCAATTGCACATGAGGCCCCTTTATCACTAGGACGAACCTATTATATATGTATTTACACATGTACATTTAGGCCCATATATTCCCCCCCTTGGGGTCATATCATATACATTTATCCATATATATTCCCCCCTTGGTTCATAACATTGAATGATGAAGGTAGAGAATGACATGTTATCCATCCCGGGAGGAAATTCAAGATTGGTTGAATGTGAAGGAAGATGCATTTTCTTGGCGGGAAACTCAAGGTTTGAATGCCAATGTGGAGCGATGGAAGAATATTTATATCTACATTTATATGGACAAAAGTTTCTTTGTTGAATTTCCCTATCTATTGTATGAATGGTTGAAGAGGAAGACTGCTACTTATACTTCTTTGAGACCTTAATAACCATTGGTATGGGATCAGATCATGATTGATAGGTTGGAGATGATGGATAAAGAATGGACTCCATTCATTGATTTTTGTTTTTCTCAGATGAAGGAAGGTTATATAACTGATTTTGTTGTGGAGTACACTGACTCTTTTAGTGAGGCAGAGAAGAATTTTGTTGAAGTTCCTCATAAAATGATGTTAGAAGAGATCCCACTCTGGATAAAGATGTTGTCTATGGAGAAGGGGATTATGTACATGGATCTCGACATGATGGATGAGTAGACTCCCCTAGTGCTTGGGGGTGGGGGGATGAAAATATAGGGGAAAATTGAGAGAGAATATGGATCCAATGAGGAGGATATACAATTTGTTGAAATGAGGAGAGGAATAGGATGGACCCATAAGAGAGGAGGAGAGAGAGAAATGAAATATATGCAAGAAGATTTGAGTGAAGGAGAAGAGAAGAACAAAGAAGCAGAAGGAAGATAGCATGGGGTAAGATATGAGGGGTCAAGCCTAGAATGAAGATGAAGGAGACCACACTAGGAGTAAGTGCAGGAGAGTGTGTTGTGCGAGAGAGGAGCATAGGTGAAAATATTTCGAAGAAGAGGCACTGTGTTGAGAGCAAGGTATCTAGTGAAGATACTGGTAGTAGTGGTAGTAGGGGCCAAGAAGATGAAGTCCTAATCTCTTGGATATTGTAGAGTGCCAAAAATTCAGAGAAAGATGAGGCATAGAGTAAATGCACAGAGGTAGGATAGGAAGATTAAGGACCCATTAGAGGAGGGGAAGTGGAGTTGGAAATTATGGATGGCCTTGTGTGGTTGTAGGTAGGAAAATCTCTAGGTTCCATCACAAGAAATGTTAGAATAATATGGAGTTACCCCCCCTTTGAACCACCCCCATTTTTCATTTGTAGCCAAGAATAAAGAAAAATGGAAAACACGGTGATTGGATTTGAAGTAGAAGTAGGAGAAGAAAGGAGAGAAGCAACGAGTGAAGAAGAAGATGAATTCAATGCTACTTCACTAGGAAGAGTATCAATACCAAGGTCCCCAACACCCAATAATCAGTTAGGAGGACATAGTATGATATTGAGGATGGTGAATTAGGAT
Organism: Picea glauca; assembly: GCA_000966675.3. Lineage (NCBI taxonomy): Eukaryota > Viridiplantae > Streptophyta > Pinopsida > Pinales > Pinaceae > Picea > Picea glauca. The sequence goes on from JZKD02S1909641.1 coordinate 564,746, forward strand.
AGTACTTTGATAGTACCTGTGTTCCATGGGATGGGTAAGGATGATGCAAAACAAAATTGGTTCACATGTGAAGCGATATGGTCTGTGAAGAGAATCGTGGAGAAGGCATTGAAGATTATGCAACTAGATACCAAGTTCAAGGACATATCCTTGATGTGGTAAATGAAATATAAGGCTACTACACCAGTGGAGCAGGTGAGGTCCCTGAAAGAGATCAAGAGAGATATGATTAAGGAATACCAGAAGCCTAATTCAGAATCTTAATGCATTACAAAGATTAAGGAGATCAAGAAAAAGTCGGGAGAAATCGTGTGAGACTCTAACCAACAATTCAATATCTTATTCGATAGTCTGACATTCCAGAGCCAGGATGTGAAATCAAAATAATGGTTCATTATAGGGTTTATCCCCCATATCCGAGTCCCACTTACCCAAAAGAAGGTGACTACTTAGGAAAAAGCGATGGAGATTGTGATATGCTTGGAAGCCACACTAGGAGGAGGAGAGGCATTGATAGGGTTGGTGTATGTATACTCTCAACTAACCAAATTGACAATGCAATTTCAATATATGGACAAGGAAAAGGTGGTGCACAAGAATGTATGGTGTACAATGTGTCGATCAGAAGGGAACCATAGGGATGACTATCCTACACTGGAAAACTATATGGTGATAGGTGCGTCGAATCCATTTCTAGCTAAACCATAAACATAATGGAGTGAGATGTGTAGACAATGGGGACATACTATCCCATTTCCAAACATTGGAGAAATATCATAAGATGCATCATACTCCATTATGTGAATTCTGCAAATACATGGGGCATGATGTGAACAACTGGAGGTTACTCCAGTTGATGAAATACCAGACCCACAATGTATTCTTGGTTTAGGACGAAAAAAAGGGTGGTGACCATGGTGGTGATGAGAGAGGTGGATATCAAGGAGGTCCCAAAGGTGGATATATATGAGGCAAAGGATGAAGATATGGAGGAGGTGGAGGTATACCCCCCACTTGTTTTAACAGTGGCGAGATAGGCCATGTGTTGATATTTAGTACCAAACCACATGCTCTCTATGGGTACTGATATAGCCCCGATCACATCACCGATGATTGTACCGACTTGATTAAGAAGTGGGAAGAGAATAAGGTGCACTGCAACATGGTGACTACAAATCCATGTGGGAATCATAAAAAATATGATGAAGTTTATGTATGGGTGATAACCTGAGGTGGATAAAAGACGAGAATGTACTTTGAGCATGGGGAAATATTATGTACAAGGTCAAAGGGGAAGATAAAAAAATGTAACAAAAAACCCTCTTATTTTTTATGATGTCCAACAAAAGAAGTTCATGTGTGATGCACAGAGGGCCATAGAAGAATAAACAATGCAAGAAGAGTTGCAGTGCACGAAAAAAAGGTCACTTGAAGAGGCTCGGATCTATGAGGAAGTATAGAGAGTTAGAGGTCACTTGAAGAGGCATGATCTTGTGAATATTTTTAGCATGCCATGCAGAGGTCCTTGGAGGAAGATCATGTGTGAAAGGAAATAAAATGCATGACACAAAGGTCGCTAGAATAAGCTCGCATAAAAGAGGAGTTGCAACATTCTAAGAAAAGGGAAATAAAGGAACATGTACACGAATATTTGAAGCACATAGTGCAAGAAGAAGCACTGCATGACCCAGGTCATGGAACAAGAACTGAGAAACAAGTAAGTACCTTATTGCATTTATATTTAATATTGTTAAGTGACCCTGATGCTGTGTGGAATTTGACATAGATGTTAGAAAATTTCATGGGGGAATAAGGGACAAATAAAGCTATATCATCTCGCCTACCAGAAATGGATGTGTTCCAAGTAAGTAAATAGAAGCGCACATGAAGAGAGTTCAAGGTGATAGTTGAACTCAAAAGTTATGAGATGGATGGGGTCATGTTGGATTTGGGTTCTGATGTAAACATCCTACCAAATAATTTATGGGAATTGATGGATAAACTGAATTTGGTCTGGTTTCCCATTAAACTTCGATTGGAAAATCAATACAAAATCTACCCTATAGGCCAATTGGAGAAATTCAAAGTGAACATAGAGGGGGTAAAGACGAAGGTAGACTTTTAAGTGATAGAGATCATGGATGATTTTGATCCATGCCCTGCCTTACTTGGAATTTATTGGGCCTTCGACAACAATGCTATGTTGAATCTGAAGAAGCGACATATGTCATTTGAGACATACACCCTATGCGTGAACATGTATTTGGATCCTAACGAAAGGGATAGATACAACGAGAAGGTAGATGAGGATGCAAAAATATCTGTTATTGAAAATATTTACAAGATCATGCGATGTAGGGAAAATTATGTCAATCCCACAATGGATGGGGAATTGAGTTGGAGGAGAGTGAATTCATATGATACTAATTCACAATATGCCATGGATAAGTGGCTTAACAATCTATATGAAATATCTACAAGGAGATGTGCTTGCATTACCACTAAAGTGAGAAAATAGGAGTGTGGGTCCTACCGATTTAATGGGTCAGATATGGTGGATGCATTTATTTCCTGGATGAAACACATTCTTGAACACCATTGGGTACGTGCCCTTGGTACAATGTTAATAGGAATACTCCCATAATGGTGGGTTGTGCATTGAGAACAACTTTGATAATGGGAAGTTGTGGAGGATCCACTAAATATGTGTTCTTGAAAACAAGGTTGGGTAGCCAGGAAGTGAAGCGAGGTGCGAAGATGATATTTGAAGGATGAATGTGTGTTGTCGAGAAAGAAATATTCCCCCCCGGTCCCTTGAGTTTCTAATGGAAAAGTAAAGCAACTGCGTGAACAAAGGATGGATACAACTACTCAATATGTTGTGATAGAAACAATGTCTGCTCGTTTAATCCCCCTCAATCCCATTGAGAAAATATATGAGTTGTGCATGAGTAAGGAAGTAGTGGTTAACCCGTAGATGCCACCAAATTCAGTTGGGCGTAGTGTAGATCATCCTTGGTGGAAACCAAGAGGTTGGTTCCATGTCAAAATGCATCGTGACCTGCTAGGGGTTGTCACGCTCAATTAACACTTGTTGGACCAATGAAAGAGTGCACAGGAGTCATGTGCAACACCCCTGAAGAATAATACTTGAACATGTACGGATATGTACACATCATCATCATTTGGGAAGATTTAGTGGTAGAAAATATTTGCAGTAATAACGACTGAATTGATAGGTCGTTTCACCGCATCGATTTACTCCAATTTCAAAAAAATGGATTATTTAATGCAACTGATAGAAGGATGATTTTCCTGATTTAGAATAAAGGAGAAGTTAATTATGGTGGATGGTGAAAAACACAATTTTACAATGAAAAAATATTGATTTGCATCTAGTGAGGAAGATTCGACGACAGGATGGAAGGTGGTACCGACTAGCTCACGAAAGGGACTGGACAATAACCCCGCACTAGATGAATGACATACGCCATTATTATTCCATTATATTTTGGATGAGTGGACTGTTCTGACTCATTACTTCTCCCTCTTTATTGAAAGTGTTCTTCCATTCCTATCTTATTAGTCGTTAGAGAACATACGTGCATAATATCATTGGCTATATGGCAACCAAATTCACTTTTATAGTTGAATTTAGATTGGTTCCATGCTTTCACAAATCCAAAAACTACAGTTTCCATAGCTAGAATGACATCCTCAAGAAAACCTAATGCTATAACAAAGTCCAAGAAAATGAAGGAACAAACGATTCCATATCCGGTGCTACCATATTGAGTACAATTTCACAGGTCAACATTTGAGAAAATTCCACTGCTCAAGTGCGTCTACTATAATGTGTGGGATCCCAATTAGTTCTCTGAACTATTGTTTAATAAATATTCATCCATTATCTAGAAGGAAGATGGTATTGTGAATGTGGTTACTCAAAAATAGGCGAAGCCCCTATGAAAAGCGAGCATCCTCACATTGCTCAACTTCCCACACTTTGGCCATATCCCAACCATTTAGGTACATGTTCGCTTCCTCCTCACTAGATTGCATGGAGATTACCTATGGTGTGACCAAGCTTACCTCATTTATTAGAATACAATGTACAGGGTTTTGGGTCTTCCCATATCAAGAGAAGATCCATTGGATACCCTCAAGGAAAAATATGCAACACATGAAGAAGTATTCTCTTGGTTCAACACACGTAGGGGGAAGTGCAGGGTTGTAATCCCAAAAATAATGATCCATAAGTAGTATTCACAAACTAGTTACTCGATTGCAAGCTCATATTCAAATGACAAAAAGGTGAATGCACTCTCGGGGTGGTCCTCACAACAGAGCGATGTGTTGGAGGAACTTAGATGGCCTGGGATAAGTACTTTTTGAATGAGTTTATCGACAACTACCTATATTCTTAGGATGGGGGAAAAGAGTTTTATTACAACTGTGTCATTCTTTTATTGGGGATGGTTTTTTCGAAGCCCCCACTGGGACATAGACAAGTCACAGTGGGTGCTCCCTTGTTCACTGCCCCTTGATTTCTAACTCCCCATCACTCAAAGGACCTTCAAGTCCAAGTAGACATCATGAAGGATTTCCAACTGTGGTTCATAGAGTTTGTTGTTTCCTCCAATGAGAGGGTCCACATCCTAGAGCGACTTTTGCCAAGGCGTAAATATTATCTCAATTTTAAATGCAATTTTCATAATGTTTTCATTTATCCTCGCACAACCAATGAAAAGGACATGGCCAAGATTCCCTTCTGCATTACTGAGAGGGACATCTTGGATGGTGTCACAACGTGGCTGAACAACTACCAACCACCATTTTTGGAAGTCCAAAACTAGTTCGAGGTGCGAATCAAGGAGTCACATGAATAAATATAGGTCACGATTGTTGTGCGGTGCTGAGACAAAGATATTGGATATAAGGTACACACATATGGTTTTAAGGACCAAGAGTTACCAATTTAGAGGATCACATGCAGAGCATGGGAGAGTCGAAGTAGAGGAGTAGAGGACGATGGAATCATGAAACAAAAATAGTCTTACAAAGTTCAGGGTCCACCCCCTATTGATCTGGACCCCATCACAGAGGAATATTGTGCACCCTTCCCACTTACCACTCCAATAGAAGAGGCAGTCTCAATGCATTCTACCCAGTTGAAGGTCCGCCCTAGTCAGGGTTCGGGAAAACAATGATGCATGAATACCATGAAGTAGTCAGAGGTTGGCTCTCCAAAACCGCAAGTTGGCCGATAGGTAGGAAAGTTAATGAAGGATATTCACACTTGTTTTCCATACATAAAGTGTTTGAAAATTAAGGTGGTGAAGTTTGACTCCCTGTGTCAACAAGTGGATTTTCCCTCACCACCAGAGTCTCCTCCATAGGACCCATAGTCTGTTGAGGCTCTGGGAATAATCTAGAGAATATTTCTTAGTGTCATCTCGCTAGCCATGATCCCATATGAGTTGGCTAAGAGGAAGCTTGAACTTACACAGGTCTTTACTGTCGAGCTATAGGGTTTTGTGACTACCAAACTCTACAAGATCAGGGAGATAAACCAAAATATTTTCAGAGAGCATTTCCAAACACACCTTCAATTTTACCAAGAACCCTCAAGTCATGTAGACACCAGGTCTGAGTTACAATAGGAATCACACGTGCGACAAGGAATTGAAGTTGATGAGTGAGATTGTCGTGGTTGGGATTTTTGGTTTTGATCGAAAAAGCCACAGTATTGTCAATAGACTGTCGACGTTTCAGATCCAAATCAGGATCCATCTTCTGGCCAATGAGCCTGGGTTAAGAAAATGGGAAGAGCTGGTATAAATACTGGAAGTGTGGGAAAATTTTCAGTGTCRGTTGGGTTTAAAGTAGAATTATTTAATAAATTAAATTATTTTCTAAGATTTCTAGGGTTTATTAATTTGTKTATTTAAGGTTATAATAGTTTATTATTAATTTAGGTTTTTTTTTATCTTTATTTTATGWTCTAGGGTTTAGTTAATAGGTAAAAAGTGGATTATTAAATTTATTTTAGGGTTAAGGTATTTTAATCTAAGGTTAAGGTATAAACTAAATAATTAAAAAGAATTAAATGTTGGTTATGAGTTAATATTAGGGTTTCTAAATGTGTTTGTTTTTGGTTATAAGGTATATAATGGGTTATTATTAATTTAATTTTGTTTATTAATGTCTTCATTTAGATTACTATGTTCTAGGGTTAGGTTATAGGTATTAAGTAATTTATAAGATATTATGGTTTGCCCTTCTTGTTAATCTATATTCTAAGTGTTTATTACTTCAGGTTTAATTTTTGATATTAATCAATTATGCTCAAATTAGGGTTAGGTTATTTAAGAGGTTATTAGCTTGTCTTAGAATTATAATTAATTAGGAGGGTTTTTTTAATGAATAAATAAATTAATAATAATGTATGAAAATTACCAATGATTATTGTTGTTTTTTGTGGATCAGGGGGAGCCAATTTTCGCTTAGTTCTAACTCACTTTATCTGTTAAGGTTACTAGGATGTTTATAGATTTCAATGGCTTCTCTAATACAACGTTTGAAGAGGTGATTCTCTTTGGCGAGGATTTTGGTGTCTTCTAGGCGAACATGATGTCTTTTTTTAAGGGAGTGTTCAGCTAGGGCGGAGGTGCAGATGCGTTCATTCTTGATGTCAGCTCCATGTTCTTTTATCCTAACTTGGAAGGAGCGATCGATTTCACCAATGTATCATTTACTGCATGAGAACTCTATTTTGTAGATTCCTTTGCCATTGTGTGGGTTAAGTTTGTCTTTGAAGGATCTCATACTCTGTTTGATGGTTTCAAGAGGTTTGAATGAGGTTTTAATCTCTTTTTTACTGAGGACTCTTGCAATTCTTTCAGACACTCTTTGGATGTAAGGAATGCAGGCACTTCTATTAGGGTTTTGGTCTTTAGGGGCATTGGGATTATTGCGGGTTATTTCTAGGGTTTTGTTTATTTCGTTCCTAATGTCTTTTTTTTTTATACCCTATGTTCTTAAAAGTCTTGGTAAGGTGATATGTTTCCATATCTAGGTGTGTTTCATCGGAGATTCTTATGGCTCTAGTGGCTAAATTTTTTAGGACACCTAGTTTCTGGTTGGGGTGGTGATGGGAATTGGCGTGGAGATAGTTCTCAGTGTGGGTCTTCTTTCTATACACCGCATGTCCAAGATCACCATTACTTTTCCTTTTGATAAGAATGTCTAGGAAGGGGATTCTATCGTTCTCTTCGAGTTCCATGGTGAATTTTATTTCTTCGGATATGTTGTTTAGTTGTAGAAAGAATTTATGTAATTAAAATTTCCCGTGGGGCTAGAGAACGTTTGTATCATTAACATATCTTTTCCACCTCAAGGGTTTTAGGGGAAAGGAGTCCAGGGCTCTCTTTTCAAAATTATTCATGAAAAGGTTGGCAACAATGGGGGACAGTGGGGAGCCCATTGCTACACCATTGGTTTGTTCATAGAACTCTCCTTGGTAACTAAAGAAAGTGGAGCGCAAGAAAACCTCAGCTAGTATAGCTGTTTATGGATCGATGACTTTTTTGACAATTTGGATAGCTTCATCTAAGGGGATTTTAATGAAAAGGGAGACTACATCAAATCTTATGAGGGTGTCTTGAGGCCCTATCTTTTCATTTTTGATGATATTGATAAAATAATTGGAGTCTCTGATGAAAGAGTCAGTGTGGCCTACTAGAGGGCTAAGGATCTTAGCTACGTGTTCAGCCAACTCATAGGCTGGTGAACATGTCGCATTCACTATGGGTCTAAGAGGGACGTCTTATTTGTGAAATTTTGGTAGAGCGTAGATCCTTGGGGTGTTCTCGTTGTTGGGGGTTAGGCATTTTTTGGTTCTCTCATCTAGGTTAGAACTGTTGATGGCTTTCTTTAATTGCCTTATAATCTTCTTGATGGGATTGCAATCTAGTTTCCTATAGCTGCCACTCTTGGTTAGGTGTTCTATCATTTTATTGTTGTAGTCATTCATGTTCATAAGAACAGTAGCGCCTCCTTTGTCTACCTTGAGAATAACCAGATTTTCATCATTTCTTAGGTTCTTTAGGGCTACACATTCCTCTTTATTCATATTACTTTTTGGAGGTTTGGCTTTGTGTAGGATGAATGAGTAGTCTTGTCTTATTAACTCTTTTTCTTCGTCACTAAGATTCTGTATGATGTCCTCTATGCAGAAAATAATATTATCCATGGGGATGGAGGTCGGTGAGACCGCGAAGCTTAATCCTCTACCCAAAATGGCCAGTTTGATTTTGTTTAGCATGTGCACAAATAAGTTTACCACATTGCTTGCGTTGGTGTCCGAGCTATTTTTTCTGTTCAGGAGTCGTTCTAATTTGAATGAGTGTCTGTTCTGAGCTTCTGCACACGCTTTCTCTGCTTTCATCACTGCCAAGGCATCAACTATATTCCACAGTTCGGGTGCCATGACCTGTGCTAATTTCAAGTGGAGTATTAATGCATTTTTGGATGTGCATTCCAGACTACATCTATTCTTTTTAATTTCGCCTCTAACAATGGATAACCCCAGTCTGGAGAAGGCCACGCTATTCCATTTGTTCTTGGTTCTATGCTGGATCTGTGCAAATTTGGGTAGCACGTTTTCGTCTCTGCATTTCTTGAGAAATTCCAGATCTACCACTCTTCTCTTAATTTTAACCCTAAGCTTTTCTAAAACTGGAATTTCGTCTAGAGTCTCCCTACCGTACAGGGAAATAATCTGATGAGTGATATTGCTGTGGTTGGGATTTTTGGTTTTGATTGGAAAAGGCACAGTGTTGTCAATAGACTGTCGACGTTTCAGATCCAAATCAGGATCCATCTTCAGGACAATGATCCTGGGCTAATATATCCATACATTGAATCTTGTCGAGGTTACCGCGGATATAGAAACCAAGGCCCAATATGAAGCTATTATATCCATTCTCATTGAAGTATTCACTTCCTTGGACTAATAATATTCACGGGTTTGTAATCCCGAATAGGTACAACCAAAGATACCGACTCCACTCGACACCAAAAAAACTCAAAGTGGTTACCGATCACATTCATCTCTTGGAATATTAGAATAAAACACTCTGTGCATGGATTCAACAACTCATGCCAGAGGAGATAGAGCTATAGAAGAGGATTTCAATGGCCAAAGAAACCATATTTGATGACTTGAATAAATTGAAGGATGTTTTGGGGGTGGTCTAATACAACTTCATCTTGTGGAACCATTTGCAAACTCCCCTAGAATTGACTTATATTAATGAAAACATTTGAACAAAAGAAGTTGAGGTCACACAAAAAAAGAGTATCTTGGATTCTCTACCAATAGGTGATTGATAAGATGTGATGACAACTATTGTGACCGAAACTAAGGATATTGTTGTCGTTCAGGATGAACAAAAAAACATTTCAGAGCTAGACACTAATGCAAATGATAAGGCCTTAATATTTTATACTCAGATGACAGATGTGTATGTCGTTGTTAGCCCCTTGATAAATAAGATGGAGATAGTGGAACCAACAACCCCCCAGGTCACAACAACCGATGTATATGAGGTTGTTCATCTCACCCATGAACTTCATGACACCCTCAATGAGTTTGATAACTAATTCAAGAAGTTCCTTTAAGAGCTCATGAAGGTGGTTTTGTCCATCGCATTAGTCACTCCTTGAGACAATTAGATCAAGGATGAGACAAATAATAGAGGTGAGGGTCTGTTGGCACCCAAAATTTTGGTTAAATATCGCACACATGAACAAACAAAGATGTGTTCACATTCCAGTTTTTGCACACACTCAAGAAACTGTGCCATGGGTGATATGAGGCATGTGCGCCAATTCAAGTTTTGCTAATGCATTCCAGTACAAATCCTCCCAATATGTGCTAGTATGAGTTTTTTAATACGTTCTAGAAATTAATAAGACACCCCATGCACATTGGAATCAAGAAACAAATCTTTAGGAAATATTCTTGAATTATTACTTCAGGTAGCACAAGAGATCGCAAATAAGTAAGGAGATGAGATGGAAAGGTAGTTAAGACTTACATGACTTCAAATAGGATACATGGAATGCATGTAGGTGACATAACCATGCGATATTAGAAGTTAGATGAGAGAGTGGGGCATAACTGAAAGTTACAAAGTGCCATAGAAAAGAAGAAGATAAAAGGGAGCAATGACAACATAAAGAGAGTTAGTTACTCAGTTCATTGGCTAGTGATTTGTTGTTGTTGTCAATTTCCTTGAGACAAATTTGAGCCTATGTTTGTAATATATCTGGTTGTGTGTCAAGGCTTTAATATCTATAGAATATGAAAGAAATAACATGGCACTATGCAATTTAATACTGGGAAAATGTACAAGATCGTAGGGCTTTGTTCTGTCAATTGATGAGTTGCTTAATGTATGTCCGTGAATGGTTGAATGAAGATAATAAAGCTGTAGTGATTCTTGTCTTATGATGTGTTGATCATGTGTCAAATGAATGTATGTGTTTTTTTTTTCATATTATTAGTCATTAATCATATTTCAATGGATTATATGAATTTCAACCCGAATGGATTCCTATGTAATTTGTCCTTCATCACCGACACAAGACCATATGGCCTTTGTGATTCTCATGGCATCTTGGATGAGACCTTCTTCAGTATTTTTGTGAGGATTGATATGCCGATGCCTTGGGGTTTTTGTTGGTCAACTATGGATGAACCCTGGGTCTTCAACCCCCCAATGTTAGGAAGGATGCACACAAGCGCAGTAAGAGCCAATAGTATCCACATAATCGAGGAAGTAATTGGAGAAGAATTTGGATGATGTGTTGAGGCATGGGACATACTTTCAACTCACATGGTGGAATACATGAAATTAACATATGGCATTACATAGTCAATGCAAGGATTCATTGTGTATATTTGGCCATGATTATTGGCACATTGGTTTTATTTATTGGTGAAGTTGATTGCATTATGAAAAGCTTGGTGTGTTGATAATGCATATACAACGAATGATAGTTTCATTCCAATTAATATGATTGAAAATTAAAATTTTGTTTTAATATGAATAATGGATGAAAATGATTGAATTGCTAGTAAGATATAATTCTAAGATCACATCATGAGTTGTTATAAATGTGCATGAATGATAACAATTTGTTTGGATGCATTAAAGTTGAGAAAATTCAGGAAAAATTGTCTTGGAAATGGAAATGGTGTAAGCCCATGGAGAAGACTATTTCATGTAGCTGCACGAGTCAAACATAATGAGCATAAATCTCATTCCTGGGAAATTTTATTTTCATGTATAAAACAAATTTGAGAAATTAATAATTGAAAATTGTTATGATATGCTAACAATTTGTTTGGATGCATGGAAATTGAGAAAATTGTAGGGAGAATGGTCTTAGATATGGCAGGGATGTAATCCCATAAGTAATACTGATATCTACAACTGCAAGAGCCAAAGATAATGAGAGAAAAATTCATGCTTGTGAAATTTTATTTTCCTGTATAAAACAGATTTGGGAATTTATAATTTCAAATCGTACATGATGATGTCTCATATTTGTTGTATGCATATGATGCATATGAGATGATTTCCATAGGTTACATTGTTAGTGAAAGTTTAGCAGTAAGTTGTCACTCCCTTTGGAAAATGATGGATCACCTTAGGAATTGTATAATAGTGAAAGGGATGCCTGAGTCGGAAGGGTCAATAAAGAAAGGAAGCAAAACTTTATAATAGAATATTAAAGTCTAGTGGACATGTTAGCAGTTGTTAGGAGTTGTTGAAGACTAAAGAATTAAGTTGTGAGGCTTGTAGAAGAACCGTGATTTCATGCCTAAAGAGTGAACTCCTATGTGGGAGTTGCATTTTCGAAGAAATGAGTTGTCAGGCTTGAGGAGTGAACTTTTTGTGTGTGAGTTGCATTGGATCAATAAGATTGTTGTTGTTTTTATTTTCCTAGTAGTTTTTCCTAGCAATGAGTCCCTTGAGATCCCAATAGTGAGATTATCGGTCACTTGTGTCAGAGACCCTGTTAAAATGGTGCATCTTGATGGACTGAGAGAAATGAAGGGGGGGACATTATGAATAGTACAACTTGACAGATTGAGAGCATTGAAGGGGTACATTCCTTGGGTTGGGTACGTATGTGGAAGAGAGCTGGTGGAAATCGAGATAGTTATAGGAGAAGGCCAATGGTTTATGTATCCATATTTTGGATCCGAAGTGCTTATGTATTTATGGGGTTTTGGGGCTAAAGTGCTTATGTATTTATATTTAGGATGCAATTCCTATGTGATATTGGGTTGCAGAGCCTATATGTTTATTAAAGTCCAAATATCCTAGAATTTTAATTGTATGTACACCATATGGTGTTTTTCACTGAGGACAGTGAAAAAATAAGGGAGAGGAGAATGTAACATCCCCAGTTTTAATTCCTGCAAATTATAATGTAATTGTGTAAATGTGAATTAGTCTGGTGAGCCGATATGTTGGAGCGACGAGCCCATATTGATTAATATGGCTGAGAGACAAACTATGTAATTGGTACATTGAAATGGTTAATAAAACTAGTAATCGTTGGAAAGAGGGATGAAGATTATGGGGGCTCATGATTCCACAAGAGAGGGGTCAAAGGGTGAAATATTCATGTGTATTAATCCAACCCACTTTTCCTAAAATTATTGTCATTTTGTATAACCTTGTATTTATTGTTGAGTGTTCCTGAAGACAATCATTAAACTCATGTAAGAGGGTGGGTGTGAGTAGTCACATCCCATATTTATTGGGAGCATGGGGTTGAAGTACAATAATATTTGGAAAGAGTGAGAGTCAAGAAAGAAAGGGAGAAGAAGGAAAATTCGTATGAAAAAGAGGGACAAATTTTGGACAACAAGAGGGGAGTTGCATGTTGGAAAGAACACCATCCATGGTATGCTTGAAGGAAGCCATTGTTTGGCCTTGTCTTATGCTAGAAATGTGTCCCGTGTGCTTGTAAAATGGGTTGTAAGCATGTAGTTCATTTTCCTATTGAGGAAATGGTTCAAGAGCCTTGTGAAGGCTTCTGTGAACACTCCTAGAGTAGATAAGAGTTCCTAGAATCCAAAACTGAGATATTTCTTGGCCAACTAAGTACACTGGAAGTCCTGATAAATTAATGGTACAACCTGATGGACTAAGAGTAGTGAAGGGGGTACATTCCTTGGGTTGTACAGGTTGTGGGGAAGAGATCTGGTGGATTGGAATTGTTGTTAGAGTTTGGAACCTAGGCTTGGGGATGTTGTGGGTGGAGAGTGGACAACCAAGAGGGACAAATATCCTTGTGGACTCATAGCCTTAGCTTAGGGGTGGAATTTTTTGAGAGGAAATGAACATTGGTGCCTATGGTTGGGAGGGTCATCCTTTGTATCCAACTAGTTGGTTATATTTGTAAAAAGATAATTTCTCTTTTGTTTTTTATATGTTTATTCTACTGTGTAAATGATTTATATGATTGTTGTGTGTTGCTATTTTTTCTTGAACAATTGCATTCATGTTTTAATATATGTTTTTATATGCATGTTAAATTATGATCTTGTTGCCTCTTGTCTATTTTATAAGTATGGGGTGTTTTCAAATTTTTTGTGTTAGCGGGATAAGTCATTTTTATATTAAGGTGACTTAGCTTGGAGGTTGGGTACGTTACAGGTGAGAACGTGGAGGTTCAACAAGGGATGAAGCAATTCAAATAGAAACACACACATGTTCTTAGAGGATGCTCACATTCTTGAAAATCACAAAGAGAGTACATTTCTAGTGTTGCAATGATTTTGGGAAGCAACTTTGTGCAACCACTCTACAACTGTTGTTGGTGTGAAAACCAAGATTTTATGGACTCAACATCTAGGATACCAAGCCAATGAAGCAACCATAACATGAAATATCCATACAATTGTCTAGGAATACATTTCCCCCGTATAGCCAGGGAAATACTAGCATCAAGCCTTAGGAAGATGCATTTTGATTGCAAAAAATGACGATAAAAGATTAAAATTATATATATATATATATATATATATATAATGAGTAGATTTTATATTAGAAAATATATGACAGATATATATAATGAGTAGATTTTATATTAGAAAATATATGACAGAACCAAACAACTGTGCAATATAAAATATCAAATTTAAGTCTTGGCCAAGTCTAGATAGCCAAAAAATGACGATAATTGATTAAAATGACACACACACACATATAAGGTACCAGTTGTAACATAATATGAAGAAAAAAGAATATTCAACAAATATCAATGGAGCAACAAAATATGAGAAGAGAAACACCATAAATAATACATTTATTCAAATAAATAAATGTTCACTTGTCTTTTCAAGGGGACAACCTCTAGCAGAGCAGAGCTCTATTACGATAATTCTCAAGACAAACTTTCTCATGCCTCCTACTCTTATTTATACTAATTCTATCTTCTAAATAACATTCTAGAGGAAGATCTTTCTAGAAGTGAAATCTTCTATTAGGTCTTCTTACATTGATTTGTTCACATTTATTAAATAGGCCTTACTAACTAATGTTGGCCTTTATTACATGGAAAATATATTTAGGCCTTATTAACTAATGTCAAAATTTATTACATGGAAAATATATTATTCTATATACGTGAGGGGATAGGTCCCTATCATTCCCTCCCCCTTGAAAAATAACCTTGTCATCAAGGCTTAAGATGAGGAAACCGTTGTAGAATAGTAGTTGGTTCCCAGGTGGCATCTTCTGGTGGAGTATCCTTCTAGTGAACAAAAAATTCCTTGATGGTGTGTTGATAGAGATGAGACTCTCTCTGTTCCAATATGACTTGTGGCTGCAACCAAATGGAACCTTCTTCATCCAACTTTGATAGGCTCGTCTGGGTGTGGAATTTGGTGCCAATCACTTTCTTCAGGCATGAGACATGAAAAACAAGATGTCTCTTGGAGTGATTGGGAAAAGCTAACTGATAGGTCACTAGCCCCACGCATTTGATAATAGTACAAGGACCATAAAATTTTGGTGCAAGTTTCTGACATTGCTGAGATTTGAGTGAAGTATTCTTATATGGTTGGAGGTGGAGAAACACCTGATCCCCTTAAAAAAATTGACGTTCAGAAAAACCCTGATTTTCCTGCGGCTTCATGTGATTTTGAGCCACTACCAAATTGTATTTGAGAGTATGAATAATGTTCATGTAGGCAGTGAGATTGCGGTCAACCTCCTAGAACTTAGAGACACTTGACATGTATGGGATAACCAATGGTGGCTTCTGAACATTAACTGCTTCAAAAGGGGTAATGCGAGTGGTTGTATGATAAGAGGTGTTGTACCACCATTTAGCTAGGGGTAACCACTAAACCCATTGATGTTGTCTATCATACACAAAACACCTCAAATATGTTTCCAAATACTTGTTTTCCACTTCTGTTTGGCCATTAGTATGGGGATGAAAATATGTGCCAAGATGCAATTGAGTTCCCTAGAGCCTGAATAGTTCTTGCCAAATATTGTTGATAAAAGTGTGATCACGGTCAGAAACAATAGAATGAGGCATCCATGGAGTTTGAAGATATTATCCATAAAAAAATGAGCCATTGTGGATGATGTGAATGGGTGTCTAAGAGAGCATAAATGAGCATATTTGGAAAGACGATCCACTACCACCATGATGACTGACTTATTTCTTGATTTGGGTAAGCCAACAATGAAATCCATGGAAATATCTATCCAAATAATAGGTGGAAGAGAAAATGGTTGGAGTGTACTAGGATGTTTGACAGTCTCACCCTTATTGTGTTGACATGTATCACATTCGGCCATAAAGGTTTGGATGTCCTGTTTCATACCGTCCTAGAAGAACGATCGTTTTACCTATTCATAAGTTTTGGTATAACCTTAATGGACCACTATAGGTGAAGCGTGAAACTTAGAGAGCACCTTGGGTTTAAGGGATGAATTTTTCTTAAATACAATCGACCTTTATAATGAAACTCTTCATTATGCCAAGAGTACCCTGGAGTAGCTTGTGGATCATGTTGAATTTTTTGGATTAGCCTATAAATTTTGGGGTCTTGAAACCATTCTTTCTGAACAACCTAAAGCTAGTATGCTACAATGAATGAGAGGGAAAATAGGGACCCTTCATCTTCATATTTCATGGAAAGAGAATAAACTAACACATTTTCTTTTCCCTTCTTGTAAACAATCTCATAATCATACCCAAATAACTTGGTCACCAATTTTTGTTTCTCTGGGGATGAAATTTATTGTTCCAGGAAGTACTTGAGGCTTTGATGATCCATTTTAATTTGGAAGCTTTGTCCCAATAAATAAGGGAGTGAGATATCCACTACATGAAAAATAGACAACATTTCCTTTTCATAAATCGATTTGTCCTAAATGTTGGTCCTACAATTGTTTGCTAGTAAAAGAAAAAGGTCATCCATCTTGCATGAGGACTGACCTGATTCCTCTCTTGGATGCATCACGTTCCAGAGAAATTGTCTTGGTGAAGATTGGTACGACCAATACAAGAGTAGTGCACATATCTTATTTCAAGGCTTGGAAGGATTGGTCAATTGTTGGAGTCCAACTAAAAACAGTCTTTTTGATGAGAGATGTGAGAGGAGTCGTAGTTTTTTCCATAATTTTGAACAAAATTGCGATAACATTTCGTTAAACCCAGGAAACTGTGCATAATATTAAGATTTTTAGGGCGAGGCCAATTATACATAGCTTCAATATTCTCAAGATCCATCCTTACACCATCCTTTCCAACAATATGACCTAGGTACTCAACTTCATAGGTGCCATAAACACATTTAGATTGTTTGAGGAAAAGTTGGTGCTTGGAGAGGAGATGGAGAACTTGATCTACATGGGTGAGATGGGTTGGATAGGTTTTACTATATATGAGAATATCATCAAAGAAAATTAACACAAAGTCATAGGAAAGGATGAAAGACATGATTCATGAGACTTTGAAAAGTGAGGGGAGAATTACAGAGACTGAAGGGAAGGACCAAGAACTCATAATGGTCCTCATGAGTGAAAAATGAAGTCTTGGGGATGTCTTCCTCTTTCATACGTATCTTGTGGTAGCCTGAACGTAGGTCAAGTTTGGTAAAGTATTGAGCCCCATTGAGTTCATCCAAAAGGTCATCTATGATAAGAATGGGAAATTTTTCCTTGATGGTAAGTTTGTTAAGAACACAAAGCTTAGGACACATGCGCCAAATTCCTTCCTTCTTGGGGAGCATGAAAACAGGGGAAGAATAGGGGATGTTACTATGATGGATAACACCGACTTCTAACAATTCTTGGACAATTTTCTCAATTTCATTTTTTTAAGAAAAGGGATGACGATAAGGGCGAACATTGGGAGGAATACTGCATGAGATTAAAGGAAAGGTATGGTCATTGTCTCCGCGAGAGGGGTGAAGGCCCTGGGGAGTTTGGAAAACAATAGGATGGTGGGAAAGAATTGCTTGAAGGTTGGGGTGTACCAGGGGTGTCTCAACTGCTTGAGTGGAATGGAGTTGGGAAATGATGCCAGGATGACATTTTTTAAGTAAATTTTCCATGTGGTGGGAACTGATGATCTTTGAAGACCCTGGTGTAATTCCTCAGAATTTATATTGTTGTCCTTCCTATTGGAATTTCATGGTTAATTCCTTAAAATCCATGGTGATGGGGCCGAGAGTGAGTAACCATTTAGAAACAAGCACAATGTCACAACCACCCATGTCAATAAAAAAACATGTGAGATTTCAGGTTGTAGTAACCAATTTGTAGGCACACATTTTCACAATGCCCCCCACATTTCATGGAACCACCATTTTCAATCATGATTTGAAAATTATTGACAACACAGATATAAAAATTGACTTCTTGAGCAAGGAAACAATTGATGAACTTATGAGTGCTGCCACTTTCAACTAGGATGATGAATTTTCTGTGATTAATGTAACCAATCAATTTTAAGGTTAAGGGAGCTAAAAAACCAGTGAGAGAATTTAGTGAAATCAATGGTTCAACCTCAGGAGGATCAAAGGGGTGGCATGGGATCATTTGTTTTGTTTATCTCTGCTTCAGGTGAAACCTAAAACTCTTCATCAGAAACATCCTCTGAAATTTCCATAAAAAGTTTCCATTCTTTACAACTATGCCCATGAAAGTATTTATCATCACAATTGTAGAAAATACCCTTAAGTTGGCATTCAACCATTTTTTTCTATGTTAATATTTTGACCTTGAGAGGAGGGGCCTGAGGAGCAGGGGTGGTGGATTTTGGGTGGGGAACACAAGTGGGTTTTCTACTCTGGGCCAATATGACCTATTGTGCCTCCTTGGAACATTTAGTTTCTTCCTACCAAGTCTGGAGGTGAGCCATGATGACCTGGGATTAGATTTCATCTTCGAGGCCATGGATAAATCATTCCAAGAAGAAGGAATTTGTCATATCCTCTATTCAAAAATCCAAGTGCTCAAAGGAAATGATAAAATCTTCCACTATGGAAGAATATTTCAACTTGGTTAGATGTCCTAAATGGTGGGTATTTGTGTCAAAGCGTTCATACAAATCAGTAATCATACCCATAATCATTGGGTATCTCTTTTCCCTTCTTGTAAACAATCTCATAATCATACCCAAATAACTTGGTCACCAATTTTTGTTTCTCTGGGGATGAAATTTGTTGTTCTAGGAAGTACTTGAGGCTTTGATGATCCATTTTAATTTGGAAGCATTGTCCCAATAAATAAGGGATCGAGATATCCACTACATGAAAAATAGACAACATTTCCTTTTCATAAATCAATTTGTCCCAAATGTCGGTCCTACAATTGTTTGCTGGTAAAAGAAAAAGGTCATCCATCTTGCATGATGACTGACCTGATTCCTCTCCTGGATGCATCACATTCCAGAAAAAATGTCTTGGTGAAGTCTGGTATGACCAATACAAGAGTAGTGCACATAGCTTATTTCATGGCTTGGAAGGATTGGTCAATTGTTGGAGTCCAACTAAAAACATTATTTTTGAGGAGAGATGTGAGAGGAGTCGTAGTTTTTTCCATAATTTTGAACAAAATTGCGATAACATTTCGTTAAACCCAGGAAACTGTGCATAATATTAAGATTTTTAGGGAGAGGCCAATTCTGCATAGCTTCAATTTTCTCGGGATCCATCCTTACACCATCATTTCCAACAATATGACCCAGGTACTCAACTTCAGAGGTGCCAAAAACACATTTAGATTGTTTGAGGAAAAGTTGGTGCTTGGAGAGGAGATGGCGAACTTGATCTACATGGGTGAGATGGGTTGGATAGGTTTTACTATAGATGAGAATATAATCAAAAAAAATTAACACAAAGTCGGAGGAAAGGATGAAAGACATGATTCATGAGACTTTGAAAAGTGAGGGGAGAATTACAAAGACTGAAGGGAATGACCAAGAACCCATAGTGGTCCTCATGAGTGAGAAATGCAGTCTTGGGGATGTCTTCCTCTTTCATACATATCTGGTGGTATCCCAAACGTAGGTCAATTTTGGTGAAGTATTGAGCCCCACTGAGTTCATCCAAAAGGTCATCTATGACAGGAATGGAAATTTTTTCCTTGATGGTAAGTTTGTTAAGGGCACGAAAATTAGGACACATGTGCCAAATTCCTTCCTTCTTGAGAACCATGAAAACAGGGGAAGAATAGGGGATGGTACTGGGATGGATAACACCGACTTCTAACAATTCTTGGAGAATTTTCTCAATTTCATTTTTTTAAGAAAAGGGATGATGATAAGGGCGAACATTGGGAGGAATACTGCCCAAGATTAAAGGAAAGGAATGGTCATGGTCTCCGCGTGAGGGGTGAAGGCCCTGGGGAGTTTGGAAAACAATGGGATGGTGGGAAAGGATTTCTTGAAGGTCGGGGTGTACTAGGGGTGTCTCAACTACTTGAATGGAATGGAGTTGGGAAATGATGCCAGAATGACATTTTTTAGGTAACTTTTCCATGTGGTGGGAACTGATGATCATTGAAGACCTCAGTGTAATGCCTTGGAATTTATACTGTTGTCCTTCCTATTGGAATTTCATGGTTAATTCCTTAAAATCCATGGTGATGGGGCCAAGAGTGTGTAACCATTTAGAAACAAGCACAATGTCACAACCACCCATGTCAATAAAAAACATGTGAGATTTCAGGTTGTACTAACCAATTTGTAGGCACACATTTTCACAATGCCCCCCACATTTCATGGCACCGCCATTTTCAATCATGATTTGAAAATTATTGACAACACAGATATAAAAATTGACTTCTTGAGCAAGGAAACGATTGATGAACTTATGAGTGTTTCCACTTTCAACTAGGATGATGAATTTCCTGTGATTAATGTAGCCAATCAATTTTAGGGTTAAGGGAGTAGAAAAACTAGTGAGAGAATTTAGTGAAATCAATGGTTCAACCTCAGGAGTATCAAAGGGTGGCATGAGATCATCTGTTTTGGGTATCTATGCTTCAGGTGAAACCTAAAACTCTTCATTAGAAACATCCTTTGAAATGGCCATACCAAGTTTTCGTTCTTTACAATTGTGCTCATGAAAGTATTTATCATCACAATTGTAGAAAATACCCTTGAGTTGGCGTTCAACCATCTTTTTTTGTGTTAATTTTTTGACCTTGAGAAGAGGGGCCTGAGGAGCAGGGGTGGTGGATTTTGGGTGGGGAACAAAAGTGGGTTTTCTACTCTAGGCCAAGATGACCTATTGTGCCTCCTTGGAACATTTAGTTTCTTCCAACCAAGTCTGGGGGTGAGCCATGATGACCTGGGATTAGATTCCATCCTCGAGGCCATGAATAAATCATTCCAAGAAGAAGGAATTTGTCACGTCCTCCATTAAAAAATCCAAGTTCTCAAAGGAAATGATAAAATCTTCCACTATGGAAGACTATTTCAACTTGATTAGATGTCCTTAATGGTGGGTATTTTTGTCAAAGAGTTCATACAAATCAGTAACAAACTTCGTCCAAGCAACATACTCCTAGCGTGCATTTCACCGTCATTTCCACCATTTCCATCGTTCTGGATCCAAATAGAGAATGTTGTAACGAAGCTTGGTCAACTCATCAGTAATTCCATGGAGGGAGAAATGATGTTCCATTTGAGTAACCTAGACTTGTGGATCTAAGCCATCAAATGTGTTCACCTTGATTCGGGGAAGATGTGGGTTAAGAGGTAGGGAGTTGGAATGAGAGTGCAAAGGATGGGTGGAGTCAACACCTTCAATATAGAGAGGTGGGTCAGAGGAGGAAGGGCCTTGGAATTTGTTCATGAATTGTTGGAGAGCGGAATTGACTTCAACAATTTGGTTACTAAGTTTTTATTATATGTGGTCCATTTTGGCATGAATGATAGGAATTCCATTATGCACTTTGGCCTAAAGGGAAGTAAGGCCAGTTCTCAGTTTCAGATTGGTTTCTTCTTGGAGGGTAGGAGCCATGAGGGAATGAGGGGTGGGTTCACGCACAAAAAAGAATATAAGTGATATATAACACTATGATCAGGGCAATGAGAGGAAGGAAATGGGATAAGTGGGAAATAAGGGTGTCGGGAAGGGTATGGGTCCATGGGGTAGAAAAAAGGTTAAGAATGATTGGTATCACAATGATCAAGGAGAAAAGTTGAATCCAATGAGACAGGTCTCAAATAAGGGTGAAGGAAATACCCAAACTCGTTTTTACTCCTACATAGTTATACTTCGATGTGAATAATGTTGTAGTGTTGAAATTCCCAAATTCTTAATAGGAACAAATGTGTAGTAATTTTGCAACCAGAATGCAGGAGGAAATGGGAACTAATAGGGGTTACAAGGGTGTCCAACACTGTGAGCTTAAAAAACTCTTGTATTTCCTATGTGTATGCTTCCCCAACCATGGATTTATGTGTTGAATGACAGATCACTGTAGTTTAAAGACGTTGGAACACGTCTCTACCCTGGAAAAAAATTAACCCACAATTCCTATCAAGGAAAGTGCTCTTATACCACTTGTAATGTATGAGATGTAATATATTATGCATAAACAAGAATATTCAACATATATCATTGGAGCAAAAAAATATGAGAAGAGAAAAAAAATATTTTTCCCTCTCATGGAGTGCAAAAATATATTTTTCTAAATCTACCATGAAATTGTCTCTTACCTTGTTCTCTTGTTTGATGTGATTGGAAAATTCATACTTGATTCTACTTACTTTTCCAGTTCATGACATTGAATTGGGAATCCACAGTGTCCTTTTTGTTTCATTGGAGTCTCTTCTATACCTCACCCAGTTCACAGAGGACACGACAACCCTGATGACAATGACAATGAACCATTGTGATCAAATTATTTACTACTTGTTCCACTAAGAGTCAACTGAACCACCTACCCTTGACCCATGGTCTTCCACACCATTGGATGTTACAACCCCGCCCACTAAAAAATGGCCAAATGAGTTACAACCTAACTTCCTTTCAAACACATTGTCACTGGACTCATTCTTGACTCCACAAGCGAGCCCCACTCTAGAGTACTCACCAATAAGGAAGGAAACTAGAAAAATCCAACCAAAATGAGAAAACCAGGTCACACATATACAATTAATTTAGAACCCATAACCCACACTTTGCTTGTGAAATTTAGTGCTAGAGAGGGGCATCAAATCCTCCCTATTCCAAATCCCAATGATGATAATACCACATTTTCCCCCTACAATTGATGTCATACCATGCACTATATCACACAATATATCAATGAACATGAAAGGGTGGAGGATAGGCCTTTGCATTAAATCACTAATATACATGTTGCACATGCAATACCAAGTGTTGATTGGAGGGGCATGCTCCATGAATTCTAAATCCATTAAAGGGGAGGAAAGGAGGAAATATTCACATTGATTTCATACGCCCCTTCCACTAGTCAAGCCCTTACATTTTCTTTTGCGTTGACTAGCTTATTTTCCTCCCTTAGCACATGAAAAATCTTGATCGACTCAAAATCTTGGACCTTTTTGAATATTTAACCGATCTAGGAGGATATCTACAACCAAGCAAAATTGAATTTCTAAAATTCTGATGTAAATGTACTCATGTCAAAGATCTTGATGAGAGCTTTCCAACGACGCTTGAACTTGCTCAAACAAACGTCGTATGAGAACTTTATGGCGTTCTAAATTCTGGTCAAACATGAAAAAGGCGGAGGGTTGACACGTGGCATCAACAAAGACTGACATGTGGAAGTATGAACGTGATATGTTGTAGTATGGACATGACACATGGCATTACGACTTGACATGTGGTAGTATGGATGTTGATGTGGCATGCATACTAAACTGTATAAATGATGATGTGGAATGTTGACTGGACCATACATATGCTGACATGGAACATTGACTAGGCTGTATAGATGTTGATGTGGCATGCTGACTTGGCTGTATGGATGTTGACATGGCATGCTAACTGGGATGTATAGATGTTGATGTGGTATG
>JZKD02S1909642.1:9832-20251 GCA_000966675.3 Picea glauca
CTCCCAAACTTTTCCTTTTCTGATAGACTCCACATGGTTCCCCTTCATTGGTAGTGGGGATGGGTGGGTCCCATCCCACACCTTTTTCTTGGTGTGTGAACTTGCATGTCTCCCATATCCGACGATGGAGATCTGGCGAGATTGACGGTGGGGATGCCATGTCACATACAAAAAATGCATGGGGTTAACAACAGTTTGGGGTGAATCAAATATTTTCCCCATGTTACATGGAACGATATTAATAGTGTCGTATGACTAAAGGCCTCAGGACAAAATCACTTTTCTCCCATGTGATAGTGGTTTATGGTATTGTCTATACCACTGTCTCTTATGGCTCCCACGTCACTTTCCACCAACTGTCACCGAGGACATGCCACTATGGGATTTCCATCATGGAATTCCACGTCACCTATGTCACGTTACTACCACATGAAGTCCATGTAATGCTGCTGTTATGTATGGAAAAATACCCAAATTTCACATTTTTCTAGAATTGCATAGTTTTTAGTTTTTTTACTAGGGTTGGCATGGAACTTGAAATTAATCTTTCTAATGGCCAATTTAGGTTTGGTGTGTATCGAATCGACTTATGCACCCAAAATTTGACACTCTTATGTCAAATTCTAAATCAATTTTGCTGTAGAAATTAGGGATTTTTCCCAATTTCACCCAATTCTTCATGGCTACATTGTTATTTCCATAGTTCAACCAATTACAGGCCCGACACATGCATATTTAGAGATAAAAATTGGTTATTTTAACCTGTAAACTCAAATCCACCAAATTTTATAGGAAATCTCCTCACACGTTTGTTTGGGAAAAATTTGACAACCACATTGCAAACATTCTCCGTGCTTTAACTATGTAATTTTATCTTTTGCATGCTGAGTCTAGCCCATACAGGCTCAATATTTGAACCTGTAGCTATGATACCATTCTATAATCTTCCCCAACTTAACCAAGGAACATTACTTGTGGAAATACACAAAAATTTGAAAATTTCTTCTACTAATAAATTCCTGTAGATTACGAGCTATGAATTAAAAACATATTTAACTAAATTATGATACCCATAATTAAATGCATATACAAAATTTTAAATGAACATTGTGCAACCAAATAATCATCTACAAATATTCATAAAAGCCATTCACATGCACAGGGTAAAACACAACCATTAAACTCATAATAAACTCAGAAATAGATAAACACTTATCTTTTCAAACGTTTGTGCAACCAACTGCTTCTGAAGGACATTCCACCCAACCATAAACTTGTTGTTCCAAATCTCAACAACAAGTCACTCTTGAGCTAGGTCTAGGAATCCACAAGATAAATTTGTCTCTCTTAGTCGACTCACAACTCAATATCACACAACCCACTGATATTCTCCTATAGTTGTCATGAATTTACCCTGGGTATCTTCCTCTTGACCTGCCCAACCCAAGGAATGTACCCCTTCACTACTCTCAGTCCATCGGGTGTCCCATTCATTTATCAAGGTCTCTATGGAATAGGCAACCAGTAATATCTCTGTTGAGAATTCAAGGGAACTCACTGCTAGGAAAATTACCAGGAAAATACCAAGAAAGACTTGTTGTTACAATGCAACTCACACATGAGGTTACTCTTCAGACCTCATAACTTGACTCTTCAATTTCCAACTCCAAAACGATCCAACATGCTTCATAATTTTCCCAACCTTCTTAGTCTATCTCCAATTCTCTTTTTCCTTGCTCTCTTCTTGTTGTTCATGTAAAATTGAATGTGAAAAAATGTTTATTCTCCCCCATACATATTTCCTCTATTTTCCCAAGATAGTTTACTTCTCACTCTACCTAATGTTGATTGTAATGCACCCCCATGCTTCCAATAACTATGGAAGTGAATTCTACACCTACCCCCTGACATGTGCTCAATGATTGGGCTCTCATACAGTCAACAAGAAAATAGAAGGTTGTCCCTATGATAATAGAATTTGGAAATATGGGTTTGGATTAATACCCACAATTAATTACCTCCTTGATCCCCTCTTAGACACTCCTAGACATTGCTCTCTTGTGGATAAATCAAACCCCATTTATGTCTATATTCGCAGCAGTTTGTATCACATTATATTTATCAAAATCAGACATACAATTCGTATATTACATCGCTTGACCATATCCATATTCATATCTACATTATGCATAAATTAAACTGGGGATTATAGTGGAGATGTTATAGTGTCACTAGTACATATGGGCTCAAAATGCAACAAAATATTTCCACGTTTCTATAATTCATGGAAAAATGCATTAAAATTTTGGCTTTCTTTTATTTATTTTTTTGTTTGGCCCCGATGTTCATCGATATAGTGACAGATTCAAAAAAATGTCTCTATATCCATGAATCTTCATCGCTATAGCGACACTTGTGCCATACATGCGAACCAAACATGCAGTGCAATGGGTAATGAGTTTTTTCTCGACCTAGATCTGGTCCTGGTTTCCATTTTTGGATGGATAGACACCAATTCCTTTAGAATTTGTATGGTTTTTAGACATTTGAGGTAATATCAACTTTTTATTATTTAATAATAATAATAGTAATAATAATCTAATTTTAAGGCCACGACCAAGCCAGACACCAAATTGGTGGATGAGACCCCCATTTTTGTGGGACAAAGGACCCCTTCACCCAACAATTTGACTGGTATAAGTATTAATAACAATGTACAACTTGAGTGAGACTAATGGTTAAGAACATGTATTTTCTCCTCGGAGGTCACAGGTTCAAATTTAGTGGGGGGTTGTTGTTGCTTAACCAAGTTTTGAAGATCCTTGGTCATGTTAGACCTATTTTTGGGACTTCGACAGGTTGTCGAAGGCGAAGCGTAAGAAAAAGCAAAGATCGCAAGATCTCGACCCCCTTTTAGGGATTTTTGGGATTTGGGATTATGTAACGGGTATGGGGATGTCGACCCATGGGTTTACCCATGTTTAGGCCCAATTTTGTAATGTATAAATAGATGCTAGGCAATGTAGTGAGTATAAACGGATAAGTGTGAATGACAATTCAGTTGTAAGTGGTGTTGAGTGCAAGTAAGAGTTGTAAGTTCTTTGTGCATGCTATGTGAGACTTGCAAGGCTAAGTGTAAGTGATTGTAAGAGACTATATGTAGGCTTTCTGTTGTAACCTAGCTTGGGGAAGGAGGATCTAGGGAAGAGTGCGCAGATCTCCTATCCTCTGTGAAGTTGATTTGAAGGATCTGTGCATGTAAGAAGATTGAAGAAAGCTAATAAAGAAGATGAAGATTTGGTGGACGTAGCCCTAGGGTGGGGGTGAACCATGTACATCCTGTGTTGTGAATGCTTTGTGCGATGTATTGATGTATTTACTTGCTTAGTTCTTTGATATAGATGAATGATAGGTAGATCTGTTGTTTCTTTGTGCTTAATAATGAGAGTAAATCATGGATATGAGCTATGTGAATGTGCTTAGTGCTTGAATTTGCTAGATCTAATCTGTTTCGTCATGCTAAGTGCTGCTAGATGCTAGATCTGGTTGAATACTGTGATGCTCTGTAATTAGGGTTTTACCTACGAAGTAGATACTGGTTAAACATTGATGAACTATATTTCTAATTTCTTTGTCAAGGTGTTATAATCACAGATCTGTGTCCCAGCTAAAGTTGCATACACTGGAGTCCTGCAACCACCCTTGCCTCTACCTCAGGTGATACTTCATCTACTTAGCAGGTGTTGCTGAAAGGGCTGGTAGTTAGGGTTTTGTTGGTGTGTTGTTGTAGCATTGAACCTTGGGTCTGCCTCTGTGCCAACAAATGGTTCCGTTGCTGAGACCTGAAATTGTGATTGATGGGAATTGAGGAAGATCTGTGTGAAGATCCGACTTGAAACTGTGATTGCTGGAAACTGAGGAAGCTCTGTGCGAAGATCGGACCTGAAACTGTGATTGTTGGGAATTGAGGAAAAAGAAGCTCTGTGCGTGGATCTGTTGCCTGAGTATGAAACATTATACTTAATCTGTGAAGCTCTGTGCTAAGAAAAGAAGTCTGATCTAAAGAGAAGAGGTAAGATCTGAAATATTTTTGCTTTATTAAAGTTAAGATAAGTGGAAATTTTTGTTTCAAAAGTATGGATCTAGGTATGTTTGATAAATTTTGTCCTAGCTTGACAAGTAGGGCACAACTAGAGGAAAGAAGAATTGATATGAATATATCTTATAATAATAGTGAAAGATATGTTATACCTATGCATAGAAAGAATGTTTGGACTAACAAATGGATGCAAGATCCTAGAAAGAATTTTTTATAGGTTAACTACTATGATCCTAGTGCACAGTACAAGAAAGGTTGGGGATCATTTAAGAGACAAAGATGATTAACCCTTTGTTACAGTTGCAGAAGACCAGGTCATCTGGCTAAGAAATGTCCTGGTAGAAGACCTAGTTGTCTTTGTTGTAAAGATATGGACCATGAAGTTTTAGATTTCCCTAGAATGATTGCTAAGCTTGAAAGAATGAATATGGAACAAGTAGACCCTAAGAAAGGTCAAGAAACTGAGATCATGGCAGAACCCCAGAAAGAATCAAAGACTATATTGATGCAAATGAAAGAAACCTTGAATGACCACTGACATATCAACTTATCAGAGATCTTCAAAGAAAAAGAGTGCATAGAAGCAAGGATAGGAGACTTCGACATTGACTGTGTCCTGGATGAAGAAACACAAGTGAATGTCATGACATAAAGAACTTGGGAAGTTGTAGGGAAGCTTGCTATGATTCCATCATTGGGAGGAATAAGATTATTTAGAGGAAAGCTGGTAACCCAATGTGGAAGACATACCCAGATATCTATGAGTACCCATGAAACTTCGACAGAAGAAGAATTTGTTGTTAAATTTATTGAGAACAACGCCGCATTTTCTATAGTACTAGGAAAACCTTGGATTGAAAAGGATCAGGCCAGAAGGAAAGAAAAAGAAGCCTTAGAGAATAAGAAGCGAGAACTAAAAGATTTCATGACTAGGAGGATCACACACTTGATTGAGGGACAAGAGAACATATCGAAGCTATTTAACTTGGCTTCCGAAGTTGAAAGAAACCAAGAAGACTCACAGAAGATTGAAATACCTACCCCAGATAAAGAAGAAGTATTTCCCTCGAATCTTAGGATAGAATCTCAACAGTGCGAAGTTACTATGCCAAAAGAAGACAAGAATCATAATGGAAAGAGGAATAACAAGATCAAGATCACCGAGAAAAATGCTAGAAATCTTAGTAAGAAGAGAGCAAAGATTGAAAATTTACAGAAGGTTCTAGAGGGAACTTCGTAGAAGGAAAATTTGCAAAACTAGAACCTCGTTGGGATATCAGAACATCATCACATGGCACTTCGCCATGGCGAAGAAATATAGCCGTTGGGAAAAGTATAACCATTAGACCGACGCCATGAACGTTTAGAACGACATTTATAGCCAGGAAGCTCGACATCAGACCATTGGGACGGCATCGTAACAGAAAAAACTGAATTAATGAAGGTCTCTTGTCCATTGGAAAGATTTGTTACATTGATTCCTACTTATTCCGTCGACTGTTTCACCGAGAACACTTTTGCGAATTGTATCAAAGAGAAATCATTTCTACTGCGTTGTGATTAGTAAGATCAACAACAGTTCTATTATTTTGCGCATTCATTCATCCATCCGATCTAAGTGTGTATGTTGGACGAGCTCAACGCCGCAGAGAAAATCGTCGAAGAAGTTCTCATCGATCTCATGGCTGAGAAAGTAATGTCTCCAAGTATTCAAGTGTCATCGACGAGAGGAGTGCAAGCCTCTCCGTTGACCACTCGCAGATCTGGGCCATCCTGAGTCGTCACAGAAAAGAGAACCAAGCACAAAGATGACCTAGCAAATGAGAAGCTGATCCTGACCATATTGCCTGACTACATATTTCCTCTGGCCGATGCGGTGAGTCGTGATAGTGTTCCGAGAGATTTTGAGTACACCATGGTTACTGTGTACCTCCCGAAGGGGATATGCGCAGTTCAAGAATAACAGGACAAGATCGCAATGTTGAAATTCAACGACTTCAACCTAGGAGATCAAAAGAACCATAGTTTGCTCGCCTTGTATAAATACTTGACCAGGACGAAGGGGAAGAACTCAAAAATAATCCCCCGTCTGTGGACGATGAACCTCACGCAGTCCACCTTGTTGAATGTCATGAAAATCCCACACTTTGGAAGGAACCAAGAGGTTAACGCCTATGTCAAGCTCTTACTTTCATGTTACCATGGAGGCTACTTATGGCTAGACCGCCATATCACAGTTGATCCAATGTTGATCCATAGGATCACTGGATTGAGTATGAAAGGACCCGACCCACAGGAATTCTATCCAGGAAAAGCCACATATCAAGCATTAGAACAAAAGATCAAGGATACCCACGATGATGTTGATAAGGGGACACGAGGCTACAAGGTAGCTTCCATCTAGAATGGTGCAGTGCGCCTAGCATACCAATTAATTGCAGGAAATCTCGTAAGGAAGAAAAGACCCACATAGGTAATAAGCTTTGTCATTGACCTCACGGGGAAATTGTTAAGCCCTAATATTGGCTCATTACCCCTTAATTGGGGCATATTATATTAGTAATGTTATTTTATTTATGTCGGCTTTAGTCCATTAGTTTCAATTATACCTCCTAGTCTCCTATATATACCAAGGAGACATTTTAATTTTGAATCATCTTGTACTTGAACATTTAAGTGGGGTAAAAGGAGGTTTCCCCCTCAAAGAGGCTTATTATCTGAAATTATCTCTTTTTCAAGGCGTTGAGTACCTTTTCTGAGGTTTTTCTATACTATATTGATATTTGGTTCTTAACATATGGTATCATATCTCAAGGTCTTGGGGTTTCACTGCTACATCTGAGATACCTTGGAATTTTTGATATAACTTTTTTTCTACAACGTTTCAGAAGGAATGACTTGGAGGATATTTAGCATATAGATCAAGGTACGTTGGGTTCAAAATTCATTTCCCGAGGCCTTATAAGTTCGTAGATATAGCATGTACAAGATAGGGTTATGGAATCATCCTGAACTAAGTCATTGCGGAATTTTCACTATAAAACATTTTCTGTAACATTTCAGACCCTAAACTCTAGAGGATATTTATAGAAATTAGTAAGGTATCTGTGGTAAAAATTAAAGCTTCTGGTTCATCTTAAATTTGTAGATACACCTTGTGTAAGATAGGGTATCTGACTAGTCCTATTGACTAGTTGCAAGAAGGTGTTCCAGGTAAAACAATCATAAATTCTTCCTAGAGTATCCAAATTGAGTGGGACTAGTTTCATTGGATCATGGACAGTCTGTAGTATTTTTGGTGCCATTTTCCGAATTTTATATCAATTATTTTGTGCGGGGCATGCTATACAAGTGAGATCTCCTGGAACGACCAAAAATAAAAAATTTGTGGGGAAGTTACCGTAAATTCCACTTGGCACATCCAATTTTGATCAGACCTGTGGCATTGTAGAGAAGAAATATCAGAGAACTACATAAAAGAAATTTTCATACCCAGAGGGGACGAAACTTAGGATATACAATAGAAGAAATATTGTCTAGCAGAACCACCTCAAAATCAAGGTTCAAAGGTGATACTTGGCCAACATGCCACCCAAAAAGGGAACTTCTACACCAAATAAGACTCCAGAAAATCCTACTTGGAATTTTGATGAAGGTGAAGAAATGCATAGGGACATAAATGATTTACAAAAGAAGATAGTAACAAAAGATGAACTACAAGAGATGATGGAGGGTTTAAAAGGGGATATCATGGAAGTATTGAAAAATTTCGTAACAGAGAAGACACCTGAAAGTGAAAATGCATCCCATGAAATTCATGACGAAGACACAATGTAATGATCCCAAGCCATTATGCAAGGATCATCACTGTTTTGGTGTCTTTTTAAAACTTTTTCTGAGTGAGGTATTTCGTCAAACACTTTGTTGATCTACCTTTTACATGTGTTTATATGTGTGTATGCAGCAAATAACAAAAAGAGATAACCATGGAACATACCTCAACCATATGCAATAAGGTAGACAAGCCAAAACATCTCAATTCTTCTTTATTCATAAAATAGAGAAACCTGCTACAATGAAGATGTCGATNCAAAGGCTGAATGAGAAATGAAGATCAATACAAGAAGATCTGAATGCCAAACTCTCCAGCTGAAGAATGCCACGCTCCAATAGAAGGTTGAAACCCTCAATAACTCGACCCTGCTACCAAAAGTGTCCAATCAACCTAATAAATATGCCAACTGATAGATCGAGTGATGGTAAGAACAACCCAGGTCATCGAATCTCCAAGATCCCTCTCAATCTCTGTAGATCTGAAATCCCCCACTGAATGGTGCACCCCACTGGATGACTGAAACCCTAGATAATTCGGCCCTGTTGCCAAAAGTGTCCAATCAACCTAATAAATATGCCAACTGATAGATCGAGCAATGGTAAGAACAACCCAGGTGACCGAATCTCCAAGATCCCCCTCAATCTCTGTAGATCTAAAATCCCCCACTGAATGGTGCACCCCACTGGATGACTGAAACCCTAGATAATTCGGCCCTACTAAAGGAGGCCTCCAAATGCTCTGAAAATCTCCATAAATATAGATCAGGACACTACAAGTCACTAGGTAAAGTCTTAGGGTCAGATCTGAAGTGTAACCCCTCCAAACAGACTAGATTTGGATCTCAAAAAACACCCTCCTTCTCTTCAATTCGTCCCACTGCTCAAGAAATAATCTGAGCCATAAAACTGTCTTAGAAAGCACTAGATCTAATGTCCAAGGCCCTGCAATGAAAACCCAAGTGATAGAATCCTCAATGGCCCTGCCAATNGAATGCCAGCATCGGGTGTGCAGAAATCAAGCTGATCGATAGTGACAATTTTGCCTTGATGAGGGAATTGTACACATCGAAACACCGACGAGGCGACAACAGTCATGGCATAGAACCAACTTCTTCCGAGTAATAGATTGTAATCAAGGGGAGCATCGACCACCTCAACATCAATGGTAATAGTTTTGCCGCCCAATTGGACGGCGAGGGATTGCAGTAATCCATGACGATGGAAACCTCGTCCATTGAAGGTGCGTAACATCATAGGGGATTTATTAAGAGCAGGTGATTTCAAACCTTTCCAGCAGGTTAGAGACATGACACAAGTGGAGGCTCCCTCATCCAGGATAGTTCGATGAATTTGTTGGTTATGAACAACAACGTCGATTTGAAAAGCTAGCTGGTGGGAGAGTCAAGGTCGATAATCATCCAAGTTAAATGTGATATAGTTTGATGACTCGGGATCGAAGGCGCCAATGGCAGCTAAGAGTGTTCTACGCTGATTTGGGCAGTGTTGTAGAACTTCCAACGTGGACATGGCACACGGGGCTTGGGCCAAATCTTCTACAATATTGTAGTTTTGGGCTGCCCGTGAATTAGGATTGAAAGTGGATTTCTGGATGGTGCTCTTAGGAGGGCGTAGGGTGGAGTCAAAAGATGGTTTCTCGATATTCAATGGCCCGGATGGAGGGCTGACAGATGGAGGATTACCAGCAGGTGGTGAAGGATCCGACGAAGAACCATTAGCAGTCTTCGACTTATCGGTTTTAACTGGTGTGTCGTATGTCGCAGAACGAGTGGTTAGATTAACCCCATTGAACATGTAAATGTGTGCGCTGGTCGAGGCTTCATCATGGGGTTGGTTGGGAGTGCCCCCCGGCATGGGGGTCTGTGCAACCAACGATTGTTGCTGCGGAAAAGGTTGAGTAAGTACAGCGGGTTGTGAATTTTCCTTGAAGAGTTTGGTCACTTCATCGCGATGTGGGCAATCTCGAGTGTAGTGGTCATCACCACAGATGAGACACGGGAATTTTGGTTTTCGCTGTGGTTGTTTTCCAGCAGCAGGGGTTTGTTTCTGGGTTTTGGGTGGGCCGTTGTTATTATTCTTCTTTGTCTTGTTTCTCGCTTTCTTCTTGCCCTCGGGTTGTTGTGACGAGGTTGATTGGACCACGTTCACATCAGAAACTTGAGTTTGTGTGGGGGGGGTAGAAGAGGGTGTAGTCAGACTGGGGGCAGCTGTTGAGGTGGGCCGTTGAANTTCATCGCGATGTGGGCAATCTCGAGTGTAGTGGTCATCACCACAGATGAGACACGGGAATTTCGGTTTTCGCTGTGGTTGTTTTCCAGCAGCAGGGGTTTGTTTCTGGGTTTTGGGTGGGCCGTTGTTATTATTCTTCTTTGTCTTGTTTCTCGCTTTCTTCTTGCCCCCGGGTTGTTGTGACGAGGTTGATTGGACCACGTTCACATCAGAAACTTGAGTTTGTGTGGGGGGGGTAG
>JZKD02S1909642.1:34503-62329 GCA_000966675.3 Picea glauca
GTATTGCCTTTGATTTTGAAATTAAAATTCTAAAACATTTTTGTATTTACTCTATCTTTCTCCATGATTCTCTAAAAATGTTGCAACCCCAAACTTAAAATCTATTAATATAATATTTGTTAATTAATTTATTATTTTATAACATAATTTTTTTATAAATATTGATACTAATATTATATGTAATTAATAATTATACTAACATCATATTAATAATCTTTTTATTTTATGACAATATGGGGTTGAACCCTCTTTCGAGAGATGTTTCAGACAGTTAGAGATATTTAATATATTATACAAAGGATTCCCTAACAAAATATGAAGTTTTTGTCAGGTAGTTGTAGCCCACCATACAATATTTACAAAGGAGACTCTCATAAAGGATGTTTCTAGAGGGTCCACGCAAAATATATCCGCTCTAGATTTTTGGGGATCCTTATACACTAGATTTAGCCATGAAAATATGGTGGAAGGTAGGAATGTATCTAGGGTTGTGGGCCCTAGTATGAATGATTACTCTGAGAAATGTATAGGTATGGTGGGTGAGACAAACCAATGGCATGATTTGACAACAAGCCCTTGGGAGGAGAACCATAATGGGGACACTTCCTTTGGTATTTTCACTTTGATTGAATATTTGGTGGTTTTTGGAGTTTGGAATTCTATTTATTTCATGATAGTGAGGGATGGGGGATTAGGGTTTGTTGATGTAGATTTGGGTTTGGACCAGTTGCAGAGGTATTCTTTGGAACACCCACATACCCTCACTCATAAGAAGAGGGGGAAAATTCTCAAGCATAGGGGGGAGAAGATAGAGCTAGTTATGGGGAAGGATATTAAATTAGATGGAATTATGGAGTTGGACGAAAAAATGTTGGTCGAGAAATTTGTAGGTTGTAAGGTTGCATACACTATCTTGGCAGATTGGATTTTGGAGTTGTGGTCTCTATAGTTGGGATACTCTCTAATTTTCCACATCCTTTGCAAAGGATGGATATGATTTATTTTTCTTGATAAGGAAGACGTGGAGAAAATTTACAAGGCACAATGGTTATAATATTCATATTTTTTGGTTCTGTGACATTGGACGCCACTTTTCGACCCAAACGATGTTGGGTCATATGTCAACCCAATTTGGATCAAAATGATTGTCTTGCCAATGGAATGGTGGTCATCGAAAGGATTGATTGCAGTAGGGGATCGTCTAGGTCACACCCTGACAATTGATGAAATTTATAAATCTAATACCAGGCATACAATGGATAGGCTTCTAGTTAATCTAAAGATAAAATATGGAATTTTAGAATTTGTGGATTTGGTGTGTGATAACCACAATTTCTCCCAATCTTTGGATTATAGAAATGTCCCTTTTCGTTGTATTTGGTGTAACAAACTAGGCCACCTTTTAGAAAAAATGGGTTTTGAAAGGTTCTGAGGTTGATGTGCTTCAGAGTGATGGTGTTGGGAAAAGTCGACAGTTCAGACGATGAAGAAAAAGGACTTGTGTTTGGAAAAATAAAAAGTCATAGAGGTTTCGAAAAGACTAATTCCCCCCTTAAGATGAAGACCTCGATTACGAGGTGCCCAAGTCTGCAGAATGGGAGAAGCCCATTTCCCCTCCAAGTATGATATATGTTGACCCTCTATTATATTCCATGAATGGAGATACTTTGAGGGATACATATTTTGGTGAATATGGGGGTTTCTTTGTTTTGGAAGGTTGTTCGAGTCACCCTATAAACCCTATCCTAGTGAGTAACCTGAAGGTTTTGGTTTTTCTTGATAAAAGTGTCTCTCGGGAAATAGGTGGAGACATTTTTTTTGGAGGTCCCAAAACCTATTGGAAAGAATGCCATTATGTCGATGGGGAAAAATCCCTCTGCTAAAGAAACAATTTCACTTTCATCCTTGAGCATGACTGAGAGGGGGGGAGGGTGATATGACCTTAGACTAAGAAAAGAAAAAAATTGTCATGGATTTTGTTCTGTTAGGAGGTATATGATTTGACTTGGATACATGTCACTTTACACTATATGTTGGTAGACCGTAAACTCTCAAAAGGGCATAGGAAAAATAAATTTGGTAGCTGAAACAATAAAATAGTTGTTACTAACTGGTGTACTTAGAGGTAAGAAAACCCTTCGATTATGTCCAGATGAAAATCCTTTCATTGGATATATGAGGCCTCGTGGGGGAGTGTTGAGACCAATTCCTGCTTCCGAGTTTTCCCTCCCCTTTCTATTTTCCCAACATCTATTTTCCATTTATTTTCCCTCTTCTATACTTACCCAAATTCCCCTTTTCTTTTATCCCCTCTCTTTTCCCTTTCTAGTTACTATACTTAACTGTTTTTTGAAAAACAATAGGTTCGCGGGTTGGCGGACTCACAAATATTCACCTCCATCCATACTCCCATATCACAAGTCCGACCAATAGACGTGTTATTATATACTTAACCATTTTTCCAACCATGGGTTCACGGGTTCAATCTTTCATATTCCAAGTTTCGCAATATCCATTTTGCAGCCCAAGATCCACGATCTACATTATGACCATCAAACTCATTGTGGGTACTGAGCTCCTAAGTATTTCATTCCTCTTGTATCGAATTCCAACTGACTGCTCTCAACACTTAGCTTATTTTCTATCATTTGCAACTGTGGGTTCATGGGTTCTCGGGTTGGCGGATTTACAAAATTTCCCAAATCCTAATTTCTCTCGTTTGCCCCTACCACCTTATTGATTTTCCCAATATGCATTTATTATGGTTTAATGCTAACAATTCATCATGCAGGTTCCATAAATATCGTCATTAATAAGCGAAGGGATTGTTCGAGTTACTTCACACACACCTAGGATTTCTTTTTCCTAAGGTTTTTCCTTGTTTATTAGTCATAATTAGTTATTATCCAGTCTCCTATATTTTAGGGGAGAATATTCCACCTAGAGAATATTCTCTTTCAATTGACACTTCAGTTTGACTAGTTAAGTTGAGTTTAGTTGCTGCATTGGTTTTATCACCATGAAACATTGGGATCATCACCACGATAATTCAAACTTGCCTTGGGATCATCACCAGACTGGTGCATTACCCCTGATTCCCTGTGTTAAATCCTCACTACTCTATGTTCAGTTAGTTAACTGAAGACTAGTTGACTAGTTAACTCAACTAGGTGGCAGTTCACTCCCGTAACTGCCTGAGAGACTAGAATAGGTGGAAGTTCTGTCCCGTAACTGCTGGTATGTGTCGAGATCACTCTATACCACCACTATGGTGCATTTTTTCTCCTCCATTTCACACTCATTGAGTTATACAGAGTATATCATGTGTAAATTATTCATTATTCATAACGGTTAATGAGAATTCTTTCATTCTTTCTCTCTTTCTTATTCTTTCTCCAATTATCTATGAAAAAGTGTGTATTATTGTTTAGCTATATCTATTATGTGCATTTTCAAAACATTTACATGGTATTAGAGTCGACAGAATGCTAAGCAAAAGCTACACCAAAATTTTTTGCAGGTACAAAAGTTTGAAGACAACAAAAAGATGGATTTCCAAAAAGAATTTATTCTTACACCTTACAACTATTTTGCATGGAAGGAGAAAATAGCCATACATCTCTGAACCAAAGGGTTGTATAGGTTAACCTTGAATACATATACAGAACCGACATCAACCATAGAAAAATCCAAGTATTTAAATCGCATGGATGAGGCACTCAGAATAATTAGAAGTCTTATTTCTCCCGATCTCTTTTTTCACATATCTTCCTGTAAAACTCCCAATGAAGCCTGGACCACCTTGGAAGGGATCTTTGTAAAAAAGGATGATATGAGGGGACACATGATGGAGGTGGAGATTCTCACATTGGATCCAAAAAGCTTCAAAAATATCCAAGATTTCTTTACAAAATTCAAGGATTTACTGTTGCAACTCAAAGCTTGCGGGGTTGATAAATTGAAGGAGGAGAAACAAATGGTTCTCACCATTCTCTCCAAGATTGGTCCTAAATTATTTGTATTCATATCCACATTCCATTCTATCAGATTATCCTCCAGAGCCACCTGGAAGATGCCTTCTCTTGAGGACTTTATCGAATCCCCGACACAAGAGCAAACCAAGCTCATCAATATGGGCACAATCAAAGGCCCAAGGGTGCATGCACTCACTGTGGATGATGTCAGCCACAAATATCAGAAATCTAAATCTAAATATAAATGGAAATCTCATGCACATTCGAAGAAGGAAGGGTACATAAAACCCTTCATCGATGCCTCCAGATCCAAAGGGGAAAAGGGAAGAAAAGGGGAGAAATGCATGCACTATCACAAAGGATTCCATTTGGAA
Organism: Picea glauca; assembly: GCA_000966675.3. Taxonomy (NCBI): domain Eukaryota; kingdom Viridiplantae; phylum Streptophyta; class Pinopsida; order Pinales; family Pinaceae; genus Picea; species Picea glauca. The sequence goes on from JZKD02S1909642.1 coordinate 38,852, forward strand.
TCCACATGAATGAAAAAAAAAAAATAGATCTGATGTCTCAAATACTTCAGCAAAACAACCTTGGAGATATCATCCCTGAGGGTGCCAAGAAGAAGAAGCCATAAGATTTGAATTCCAAGAAAAGCAATTCTAGCCATGCCTTGATTGCCATCAACTCCTCTTCCGATGCTTGGATCATAGATTAAGGAAAATCACATCACATGGCCGCCTCAAAATAAGTATATTTTTTGTTGGATGCATGCAAAGGTCCTCCCATTCTGATGGGGGGAAAATATTCTGTCGAAGTCACTGACAAAGGAAGGATTGAACTCACCAATGAAAGCTTTGAGAATGTGCTGCATGTTCCCAAAATTTCTGTCAACCTTCTCTCCGTGTATCAGATGATGAATTTTGGCACTAGAAAGAAATTCATATTCACAACAAATTCCATGGACATCTACGACATGCAAACCAACTCCAGGGTTTCTACCAGTGAGGTAAATCACCAGTCTAGATTGTATACGTTTTCTGAATTCATTGAACCCAATTATGCTTTACTGCTTACTCGTGCTGATGAAATTAGTAGGATATGGCACGAAAGGTTTGGACATTTGAATTTCAGATACATGCAACAACTTAGCAAGCACATATTGGTTGTTGGTCTACCAGACATCCATTTCTACAAGGGATTATGTGAGGGATGTGTTCTCGGAAAACACCCTCAAGAGAAATTCGACAAAGGAAAGTCTCAAGGAGCTTCCACACCTTTAGATCTGATCCACAGCGACCCTATGGGTCCTTTTTCACATCCATCCATCAGAAAAGTGAGGTTTGTTCTCATTTTTGTTGATGATTTCTCACGTTTTACTTGGATCTACTTTCTTAGGAAAAAATCTGAGGTCTTTCAACACCTCAAAGATTTCAAAGCCCTGGTTGAGACACCGTCTGAAAAGAAGATCAAAGTCCTCTGAACTGAGAATGGGGGAGAGTATGTGAATCATGAGATCCGCAATCTTTTCCATGAAGCAGGGATTCGGTTGTAGCACACAGTTCCCTATACTCCGCATCAAAATGGAGTTGCTGAGCAAAAAAATAGATCTTTAAAGGAGATGGCATTTTGCATGCTGCATGAAAAGTCACTACCACAAATACTATGGGCCGAAGCACTTAATTGTGCAACATTCATCCAAAACAGATCTCCCCATAAATCTATCAAGGATAAGACCCCCTACGAAGCTTGGATTGGCCTCAAACCAGAAGTGACCCACTTTTGCATTTTCGGTTCACGTGCATGGGCCCATATTCCCTCTGAAAAGAGGAAGGCACTTGATCCACAGAGCACCGAGTGCATTTTTGTTGGATACCCTGACTGTGTAAAGGGATATAGTCTCATTGATATTTTCTTGGACCGACTCATCATTGAGAAAAATTTCCAATTCAAGGAAAGTATCTTGCATGCACTTCAGCAGCCGCATGCACACACCTTCATTCTTTCACCTGTCCAAGATTCACATGCTGACTCTTCTTCAGATGAGAGTTCTAATTTAGAGGAATCAGATGATTCAAATTCAGAGCTAGTATAGTTAGATGTAGATTCAGAGCATCTAGATGCAGTTGCAGAGATAGAGCAGAGGCCCAAGTGGGTACAAACTACTCTTCAAGATGCAGGGCATCTCATTGGTGATCCAACCGATACTAGGAGGACTCAATCTGATTTCAAGGAGCCTCTACTTGCACTCACCACCACTGAACTATTTCCCTCCAAGCATATTTTCTTGGTTCAGTCTTTAGCTCCATAGTATTATGGCGAGGCTGCTGGAAATCCCTTTTGGGAATCCTCCATGCTGGAGGAGTACAACTCTCTCCTCGAGAACCAGACTCGGGATCTGGTTCCCCTTCCTTCTGGGAGGAAACTTGTCATATGTAGATGGGTCTATAGGACCAAGAGCACAGTGGATGGACAGATTAGTAGATACAGAGCTAGGTTGTTGCCAAAATCTTTCAGCGGGTTCATGGTATTGACTATGATGAGACCTTCACTCCAGTAGCGAAGATGGATTCCATACGATTGACACTTTCCATTGCGGCAACCAAAGGATGGGAATTCCATCAGATGGACGTGAAGAATGCATTTATTCATGGTGATCTCTCTAAGGATATCGATATGGAGCAATACCAGGGATTTATATAGGACTCATCTTTGGTCTGTTGACTGAAGAAGTCCCTTTATGGCCTCAATCAAGCTTCGAGGACATGGTATGCTAATATGGACTCCTACCTGTTGTCACAGAACTTTGTACATTATAAATCAGACCAAAATGTCTACATGCTCAGGACGAATGATTCACTTCTACTTTTAGTTTTGTACATTGATGATTTGCTGATCACTGGTTGCTCCACTTCAGTGATTGCTGCAGTCAAGAGGATTCTACATGAAAGGTTTTTGATGATGGACATGGGTCCGCTACACTTCTTCCTTGGACTCAAGATCAGTCAGGATGTATTAGGCATCAAACTGTCTCAGGCCAAGTATGCATGATATCTCCTTGAGAGATTTCACATGACAGACTGCAAGTCTGATCCGACTCCTTTCCTATCAGGAGTCAAACTTGAGGATGGCGGGGAGACTCCACTGGTTGACAACAAACTGTACAGACAACTAGTGGGGATCTTGTTGTATCTCACACACTCCAAACCATACCTCTCCTATGTAGTTGGCGTAGTTTACAAGTTCATGTAGGAGCCACATGACCTACATTGGAAGGCTGCAAAGCATATCTTTCGATACGTATAGGGCATCATCACCTTTGTGATTCATTATGGAGCAGACTCTACATTAGATCTCATTGGGTTTACTGATTCTGACTGGGCTGGCGATAACACTGATCGTAAGTTCACATCTGGTTACTCACTCAGTCTTGGTTCCAGGCCTATCTGTTGGTCGAGCAAGAAGCAAGTTTCCATTGCTCTATATTCAGTCGAGGCAGAGAATAGAGGGGTAGTTAACATAACCATCCAGGCTATGTGGCTACAACATTTTCTCACTAAGTTGGGCATGCAATTTCATTGGCCGATCGTCATCTGGTGTGACAAACAGAGCACTCTGAAGTTTTGTAGAGATCTAGTTCAGAGGAAGAAGACAAAGCACATCGAGATCCACATGCACTAAATCTGGGACTTAGTACAAGAGGGGATCACCGACTTACAATTATGTCCTTCAACAGAATAGGTGACAAACATATTCACCAAGACCTTCATTGAGCAGAAGTTCCATTCTTTGCGAGTTCGTCTTGGAGTGAAGGGGGGGGGGGGTTTCCCATGAGGTTTTCCCTCTTTCCTCAATTTATTTTCAATGTATCTTTTGTATTTGGGTACCTAACATGGCCTCGTTGCCGGATCCCATTCTTTATTTCCACCATAGTGATATTCAGGGGGGGTGTTAGAGTTACTTCACACACACCTAGGATTTTATTTTTCCTAAGTTTTTTCCTTGTTTATTAGTCATAATTAGTCATTATCCAATCTCCTATATTTTAGGGGAGAATATTCCACCTAGAGAATATTCTCTTTCAGTGGACACTTCAGTTTGACTAGGTGAGTTGAGTTTAGATGTTGCATTGGTTTTATCACCATTCAACAATGGGATCATTACCATGATAATTTGACCTTGCCTTGGGATCATCACCAAACTGGCACATTACCCTTGATTCCCTAAGTTAACTCCTCACTACTCTCTGTTCAGTGAGTTAACTGAAGACTAGTTGACTAGTTAACTCAACTAGGTGGCAGTTCACTCCCGTAACTGCCTGAGAGACTAGACTAGGTGGTAGTTCTCTCTCATAACTATTGGTGTGTGTTCAGATCACTCTAGACCACCACTATGGTGCATTGGTTCTCCTCCATTGCGCACTCATTGAGTTATACATAGTATATCATGTGTAAATTATTCATTATTCGTAACGGTTAATGAGAATTCTTTCATTCTTTCTCTCTTTCTTCTTCTTTCTCCAATTCTCTATGCAAATGTGTGTATTATTGTTTAGATAGATATATTCTGTGCAGGTTTGACACATTTATAGAGATCAAGGATATTTCCCATAAACTGCATTAAAACTTGATTTATTAAAGATTATATTATTGTTATCCCTCATAAGCGCTCATTTCAAATATTATCTGGTTAAAAGAAAACTCTCCTCTACCTATGGAAGTAGCAGCTCGACAACAATTTTGTGGTGATACTTTGAATATTTTTAGGCATGAGGACCAGAAATTTTAGTTTTCCATAGCGTATTCTTACTATTCATCTCCCTCTACTCAAAAGGAAGTGACCTGGACATCCAAAATTGCTCGTGCAGTGTGTGTCCCTTGTTGGTAGTGGAGCCTGATTATCTTCCTGATTTAGAGGCCTTTGTTTTCAGGTGTGTTTATACTCCATGAATACTTTACACCATGGAAGAATGTACACTTCTCCATGCAGGGGAGTGCAGGGGGGGATTGCCCCTCCTATAGGGTCTGGGGGAGAAGCCCCCGAAGGAAATTTTTATGTGTAAATGTATATTGTAATTTCATAGTAAATATGGACCATTCATTATAAGGTCGCAGATCTGATGGTAGAAGTTATGTTATGTTTTTTTTTCCTAGAAGACAACCCTCTTTTATGAGGGAAATGTATTGCAGCTATGGATGATTACAAATATTGTATTATGAGTGAGGATACTGTGAGAGAAAGAAGAGGAAGTTACAATGGGTGTGTTATAGGTTGTATCCCTTCATTTGTTGAATAATAAAAAGGAAGGACCTAACAATTTCTCTGGTGGACGTAGCCCACAGTGGGTGAACCAAATATATCTGTGTCTCTATTGTATTGTGTTGGAACAGGGGAAGACCCAGGGTTTAGCTCCAAGAGCACACCAACAAGCCCTAACAATTGTCCCTTTCGGCAACACCTGCGAAGCAAATGTAGTCTCACCCAAAGCAGTTATGAGGGGGTTGCAGGAAAGAGGTGTCGACAACCAAAGGGAATATCAGGTGGACATAACACAAGAACAACACATCATTCATATATCACTTATCAACTTAGATCTATTATGCACATCTACTCATCAGATCTAAAGCAGTAATGCAATCATAGTATATCAATGACAAATACAAAATACCAATCACACACAACACAAAATATACGTGGTTCACCCTCTCTCTAGGGCTACGTCCACATAACTGTGCTATATTATATTAGGTTAAAGCATACAATTCTTTTCTGTTCTCTTAGCTAACAAATCTTCTCTCTTCTCCTCTCTTTCTCTCCTCTCCCTATGCACACAGTTGTAGGGTTGATATTCACACCCAACTGAAGATATTACAACTCAGAAGGCTCTTGTACTCAACACTTCCCTCTCACACAATACTCCTCTCTCGCCTAACTCAATACCAATAGCCACAATACAATATTATCAGACCAACCCAAAGTACCAACCCAACCTAGGCCCTTTAGATATCTATTTATACATTATAATCATTCACCGACAGCCTTAGGATGAAACCTAGGTGTCCAAAACCCTAGATACCAAAACCTTAGGTGTCTAAAACCCTAGGTCAACTTGACCCGTGTTTTTAGGGATTCACCAACATGTCTTTCCTTCCTTCTCGTGCGGTGATCCAAATCATCCAACGGTAATTTTTTCTGCTTGCGGACATGTCCACGATCCTTCTCCTTGCTTATATTTGATCCCCGATCTCCTCTTCCAATGGCTTTCTTTCTCAGGCTTCGCTCCATCTTTTCTTCTCTTTTTCTCACTTCGACCCAGTATCAGTCACTGTGTCTTCCGTAAATTTCATTTTCTCCCTTTTCTTTCTTGATCTTTGCTTGCTTCCTTAACCAAGGTCCAACAAGCTCCCAAAACTCACCCATGACTTGTCCCGAGGAACTTCATATCTAATCTTCCAATTTTACCTCGACTCTAGGCTGCACAGTGCAGCCTCTGGATTATGATCTTTGTCTCGTATCCATCCCTTGTGCAGACTGTCTTTTCTGTGTCTGGTACCCAGTTTCAACTGCACCTAGTACCATTTTTGGCATAGGGGCAGACCGAGGGTTCAACTCCAAGAGTGCACCAACAAGCCCTAACTACTGGCCCTTTCAGCAGCACCTGTGAAGTAGATGCAGTCTCACCCGAAGCAGTTATGAGGGGGTTGCAGGACAAAGGAGCACCCAAAGAAGTTATGAGGGGGTTGCAGGACAAAGGCTCCCCCAAAGAGTATTCTATTGATGTGGTTGATTCTCCATGATGAAGTTCTTACTTGGGATGTGTTGATGCCCAAAATCACAACGTGAAATCCCTTCTTGCAAATAAGTTGCAATGCATTATTACTTATATACATTTAAGATAATACTAAATAGGTGGGACCCCCTTTTAGGAAAAAAATGATGGAAAATTATTCTCTTATTTTCGCTCATGATTACCTTATAAGAAAGATTCTACAGTTGAAAATAAAAAAATAAATTCTAGCATGTTTCCATGTGCAATCGATGGATGTTGAGTGTGCTGACAAGTTGATTTAAAAAAAAAAGGAGAAAATGTTTGTTTTAATAAGCATTTTTTTTTTTTGCTACACCTAGATGTTGACATTTATTCAAACTCCAAGTATGGGACACATCGTAACTTATGGTGTATTGGAATTATGGTATACTTGTTATATATTGTGGACAACTGATATGTTTTATGGAATGTCAACCCTCTGTTAGTAAGAAATGTGGGACATATTTTGGTGTTAAGTGTTGAACGAGCATGTAACACTTATGGGATCTATGTGGGGGGGATTCGATTTTGAATTGGAAATGTTATGTTTGGTGGGGAATGGATATACATGGTTGACTATGTGTTTTATGAAAAATGTTTTATAAGTTTGGGTGCGCTCATACTTGGATGTGCTTGATGTCAATTAATGAGAAAAGAGGGGAAACAATGTACATTTACTGCACATCGTTCTTACCCTACCTCGAAGTCACCATCTTTACTATACTCATGCTTTTTTTGGTTTCTCTGGTTAGTATTTCCTTCGTTTTACTCGGCCTTTGGAAGAATAGTGGTGCTCTTTAGCTTTCTTGCATTCTCCTTACAGGTGTGTTGGCTCTTATCTCTCCATTCATGAACTATAAATCTTCTCCGAATAAAATCATTATGTTGGCTCTTAGAGTTTGCATGTAGAGTGTGTTTTATTTCCGAAGATTAAAGTGGATGTATGTGGGCATTTTGGCTATGCAAATTACATTTAAATTGGGTTTCTTCCTGTTGGAATTTAAATGTTTAAAGTTGAGAAATTTGTTTTTCCATTATGTTTGAAGTATGTGATTGTGTTGCACCCAAAATGAATGATGGTTAGTATGGTATGACTGTTGGCAAATGATTATGGAGAATACATTCGATTTCACTCATTTCTTGTGATTAAATTTAGAAGGGTTTTCTCTGTGAAATAAAAATAACAATTGGGTTTTTGTGATTATTGTGTAATGTCATGCCCTCTACCTAGTCCTTGGAAGATTTTCAACCCTTCATATTATCATTTTATTGTTTGAAAATATATTGGATACCTATGTATTTGCCTTGCGACCATTTTGGGAGGTTTTTGGAAAGGTTTTTTTTGGGAATAAATGTTTTTTTTGTTTTCTTTGCATCCCCCATTTCAAAATATTTCACCCATGGCCTGTCCAGGCCTCGTTTTTTATCCGATATATGGACAATTAATTAGAACTCAGGTTTTGATATTTGTTATGGTGTTGACTCAAAAATGGGAAATATTGGTTATATCCATGAATTCTTGACTTGTTTGTTATTTATGTATGAGGGTTTGGTCGATTTAGAAGTTATATGGTTTTGAAAAAATGATGATCACCAGTTTCACATTGAGGTTTCAAACCCAGTCCGTTTATGCAACAATTATTAGGGTTAATTTTATATGATGAAAGGTCGATGGATTTATGTTTGTTTTCTCAACCTCCCATGGTGGCTTGAGGCAATCTGGTTTTAAATGACTTTGTAAACAGTCTTCGACAAAATGTTTTTCTAGTTTAAATGGACATCTAGAAAAAAAAAGAAAAAACAAGGAAAATGAAAGTTATAAAGTTTGATAGTCTTGAAATTTTCCTTGGGTTTTATATTGAGCACTATAAAAAAAAATTGTGTCTTGGATTTGAATTGTTGATAGAGAAAGGTTTTTGGAAAATGATGGCAATGTCGATTTTAAAGTCAATAAATGTTATTTCATGTAATAGAACAACAATCATCTCATTCTCATTCATTATCTCAATTTCCACTCATTCTATGCCCACCACCTTCCCAAATACATTTAATTTGTCCCCTGTTTTATTATTGTGAATTTCATTTAAAGAAAAAAAGAAAAAAAAGAAAGGGACTAAATGATGACTGGTGTTGGAAGTTTGGATATAGAGACATTGTTTTTATAAGGAAGTTACCTCTACATTTGCTTGGACAATATTCATTGGTTGGTTCCTGTCCATGCTACCATTTTTCACTCATTACAAATCCCCCTATCTTCCCAATAGCCCTATCACTCGCTGTTCAAATGGAAATTTATTATTGAATTTAAAAGTAATATGGATGGATGGATTGCATGTGCTTTTGTTGTGAATGATAGAGCCAACCTTTTGATTTTATTTAGGTAGAGTATTGATGCATGGATTGTTAAGAGTTTTTCATAACTTGATTGGAATATTGCTTCAGGATGAGTTTATTTAGTAGAGACAACAATGTCATAGGTGTAAATAGAGGTAGAGGAAATAATTGACAAAGATCTGATAGAACGCCACGATTTTCGATACATTTTGATGTTGATCTGTAAGAACTAAATCAACTTTTCCAAGTTGGGTTCCTTATTCTAGTTAGCCAAGGAATTATGCAACCTCTACCTGAGAGGCCTCCTTTCCATCCACATCAAAATTTCTCTGGTATCCATGTCTCCCCTCATGTGTCTATGCAGCCAAAATCACCTGCCAATGATGGTTGGCACGGAATTGTTCATCAACCTATAGCTCATCACCATGGTTGGCCTACTGTGTCATTGCCACTTCCCCCTCCTCCATCACCATTCATCCAAAATGCCCAATTTGATCATTTTGTCTCGCTAGTACAATGCTTTCATGCAAGCAAAATATTAAAATCGACCATCCCTGAGCCAAAATTAGATAAAGGAAAAGAGGTGGATAATCCCTCCAAGTCTTCTAAAGACTACTCTGAATCAATATCCTCTCATCTCCACCGCAAAGATGATTGTTCCCATGTCATCAGTGAAATCCACCCACAAGGTTCCAATCAATTGAAGGTTGTTGCACATGACAAATAAAAAAAAGGACCAAATAAAATAAGCAGTGAAACGAGGAAAAACGCCTCTCACAACAAATATGGTTTTTAATGTTGTTAATGCTATTTTATTTTGAGGACAATATTTTTATTTGATATGACAATATTTTGGACAACAAATACATATTGAGAGAGAGTTTTGGATAGCATGGATATAATGTTATTTTTGGATATAGTCATGTTTTATTTTTTGATATTAAAATATTGGACTATTAAATATTGGAATACGAGGATGGGAGTTACAAGGCAGAGGTTTGAATTAAATATTTGGGGTATTATACTTCATGTGTTGATGATTATTAAAAAATAAAAATTGGAGTGACAAGGGGTCCCACCTATTTAGTTATTATTTAAATAGACCCTTATGTATATATTATTATTTATTTTCCTCAACTAAATAGTTAATCTAATTAAGCTTAACAAAAGAAAGGTAGTTGAACTACCATAAATTATTGAGAAAGAATAAAAGATCAATAAAAAGAAGATACAAGGGGAGAGAAAAGAAGGATAACTTATGATATAAGGTATTCTCTATACTTGTGAGATAATTATTTTCTTCATTCATTTTGAGTTTACTAGAAAGCTAAACCATCTTGATGATAGCAGAGTCTTAATGAAGGAAACATGATTCAAAACTAAATCATATCTTTCAGCAACTTGTTTCTAAAGGTGCATGGTTTATCTTTGGAAGTCTGTGTGTTCTTGTTTGTTTATGGATTATATTTCATGACTGATAAATAATATTTTTCAGATTCAAGTGAAAACACTTTTATGGAAAGTTGATCCAAATATTTAGCTTCATCTTTCTTTTGTTGTCAATGTCTTTTTGTATGGTTCCTATCAAATACTTCTAAATTTGACTTTGGTCCCACCCTCGCAGGGGTTTGTAAAGAGAGTTTTTCTTTGTATCTTAGAATGAAGTTAATATAAAAATCAGATTTATGATTTTAGTCTGTTAGGGTCCTATAAATTATAGGAAGTCTGATTATTCAGGTTCCATCTGTTGTTGCTCTCATGAAATTTCTTGTGAAAATGTCATGTCACCATCACTAGAAAAAATCGACCTCCATCTTATAAAAGACCATTAAAAACATTTGAATATTTAATTTCACCTTCATTAAGCTCCTCTCCATCATCAAGTTTTATCTCAATCACCAGGGCATCAAAATCCTCCATAGAAATCATTGGATTGCATCATTTTTCACAAATGAACATCACTTGGGAGACATTCATTCAGTCAAATATCTTTTTGTATTATGATAGTAAAACTACTAGAAAAATTACACCATAATAACCATTCAAGCATACTCAGAGATCCCAAAAAAATCACTTTTGGCACAACAAGAACAATCTACTCAAAACATGTCACTTGGAGAATCTTTGAAGGCACATTTCCTAGAAATGTCCTATTTAGTCATATTTTTTCCGGACAAATTGTGGACAATAAGAGATGAAACTTGGGAAAATGAAGGAGGCTTATTTCCAAAACATGTTCATATAAAAAAACCTCTTTTATTTTATGCATAGGTATTATGGTTAAATATATATCTCAGGTCATCTTTGACCCCTATTGTTTGTTGTGCTTCTGGGAGTAGTTTTGGGAGATTGAATTTTTGGAAGCCATGGAGATGGATTTTCGCAGGATTAAAGGTTCAGTGGTCTTCTACACAATTAGGGATATCTCATAAAAACATAAATTCATATAAATAATGCTCAAAATTCATCCAAAATTTTCCTAAAACAAGACGCTATGCTTCTGTAAATAGTCACTGCGCTTCTGCAGATTTTAGTGACCAACTTCAGATTTGAATTGTGAACAAATGGGACAGTATTTTTGAAAACTAGAGGAAATTTTTGTTCCAAACATAAAAAAAAAAAAAAAACCCTCTCAGTTTTGTAAAATTACTTATGGTTAGAGATATATCTCTACATCTTGGAGCCTTATTTTTGTAGAAAACCCAGAAAAATTGATAGTTTTGGGCATGTACAAAAATGCAGTGCTGTGGCGTTGCGCTTTTTCCTCAGACCTAAAAATGCCAAAAAGTTGATATTGGTGGATAGATAGTACCCTAAAAATGTCATATATCTAATTTTAGTTCCTTATCAACAAACAGGTTGGGATAAAATCCTCCAAAACAGGTCAAAAAATCACTCTCTGCCACCTTTTTGCACCAGGCGCTGCGCTTTTGGGATTAGCTATGGGAAAATGAAATTTTATCCCTCATGAAATGTCCATTTGGATTTCTTGAGGTGTCTAATGACAAAAAAACAACCTAATATTTCCAATGAATCTTTCAAAAGTAAATTTGGAGCATGGTAAGGCCTTCATAAGTCCTTCACAAGTTGGGCACTATGTTTTTGCAGATTGGTGCTGCGTTTCTGGGAAATGTGACAGTTTTTGAATTTTCTTGGTCAAAGTTGATTCCCATTGATGTAATTAGAAATATAGTGAATGAATATGATGTAATTAAGTGTCATGGGGTTGAATTATCTTTTTCCATGTGTATTTGGTGATATTGAATGCTTGTCAAAGTCAAATTGAGTTAGTTGAGCTAAACTGGGAAGTTTGTTTTGACTTTCCTAGCTTTGGGTATTGTTATAGATATTTTTTTGATTTTATACTAGGAGGTAGAATTCGACCCCTTAGACGGGGATTTTTTTTTTGTATCTATATGTAGACCCAAGAGATTCAAGAAAATGTTTGGACCTAAAGGGAGATATGATAGTGAAAAACGACCATTCATTATAAAGACTGTCAGGATGGTTTCAAGTGAGTCCTTTTGATGAATACAAAGACATTTATGCTTCAAGATTCATGTGTCATTGTTATGTGGTGAAGTGTTCCCTTATGTAATATGTTTTCTCTCTGGTTTCACATTATGCTGTCTTTCTTTATTGTTTATAAGAATATTATGTTCAGGATTTGTTTCAAACACCCTGTTCTTGATTTAAACAATATTCATGTTTTTCTTCTGAAGTTTGAATGTAGAATTCAGATAGCACTTCTCTGCATTTGAAGTGAAACCTAATATGTTCCTCTTTCCACATCTCACAAAATATAAGGATCCACTAATATGATTATCTTTCCTTATTACATATGATCTCAGTTATTCTTTCAATGGATTACCTTAGACCTTTTTGACTCCATTTATCCCAATGGCACTCTTTTGTTGTCTCAACCAAAAACTCAAAAAAAAAACCTTATAGCCTCATAGCTAGCCTAATATCCCATCCAAACAAAGTTAAAACATACAGAGAGGTCCCTCTCTGAGTCTTGGTGGGCTATATCCTTGACTCCAAGTGGTTTTTTGGTTACCTCTATCCATTTCTCTCTGAGCCTGAGAAATTACAGAGTGCTAACATAATGACGACCATACTAGGGAACTGTTCCTCAGAAAGCATAGCAAGTTACAGATATGATTGTTGATGATGAACAATGATCATTCACAAGAAGGATGAAATTATTCACCTGGTGACTCCAATAAACTCCATATCAGTTCCAATTCAGAGAATCCACTGGTGGAAGAACCTAAAACATGACCAAGCAATCTGGAAGGATAAGGTATTCAGGCTCAACTTGTATTCAAGACATTTTTGGATTTATCTGTAATTATGTTCTGTCTTATTCTGATCCTGGTCAAGAGTACATTGCTGAAGTTTACATTGATCATTTACAAATTGATGATCCTTAAGAGACTAAGCCCCAAGTTATATATCATGTACATAATCATACACCTGTGCACATCCCAGATACACCTGTAGAAAGCCCAGTGAGACATAAGCCTCGTGCTCTATATCCTACTCTTGCTAAACCTCCATATGGTTGTAAGCCCACTTCTTTACCTCCTATACCTACAAAAGTCCTAGATAGATACAAACCTCTAGTTTTACCTTCTAATCTCCACGACCTCCCTACCAATTATAGCAATAATGTGCTTAGGTTTGATGGAGATAATGTGAAGATCACTGCTGAAAAGCAAATCCAAAGTCTTGAGGATTTTCTTGATCTATTTGGGGTGGAAGAAGATGATGTATCTATCAGGATGTTTTCCTTATCATTGCAATGTAAAGTTAAAAATTGGTTTAATAATCTTCCAGCCGTAAGCATTGATAATTTTCATCAATTTGTGAAAATTTTCCTAGATAGATGGGTGATCAGGGGAAATGTCTTTCTCATCTTAGAATAATATGACCATTTGAAAAGACAACTAGGGGAGATAGTACAACAGTTTTCAGCAAGTTTCAATAAGTTTTACCATTCAATAACTGCTGATATAAGGCCACCCCAGGGTCAACTCACTTGCATTACCCAGATGCCTTTGATCTAGAGATGGAATTCCAATTAAGAGAATGAAACACTGCAACCCTTGAAGAAATGAAAAACATTGCAGTGGATGTGGAAGATAATTTTTTGAACAAAAGGTCCAAGCTAAGGGCAGAAGAGAAAGACATAACAAAAAATGAACGAATGACATCTTCATAAGTGAAACTAGATGTTCTGGCAAACACCGTAAATGAGATGATACAAAAGATTAGTAGAAAATATGAACTTGTTGTTTAAAGATCACATGTTTCATCAGTTCCAGAAAATAAAAAGCTCACTATTCTCAAATAGTTTGCAGCTCATCCTTGGCATCCTAAAACAAAAGAGGATTATTTCATGTACTCGATTCATAATATGGTCAAATATGGAGCTCAAAATCAGAGGGTGGTGGAAAAATCTCTTGAGATGATGTGCATGTTTGATGATCTTGCATATATAGATGATCTTCTCGGATATGATCATCAGGATGGTGATTAGATGGTCAATATTGAGGTTGATTGTTCAATCCAACCACCATTATCTTCATGGGAAGAATAAGCCCTATTGTCACAATGCAAAGATGACAATCAGACTCTTCATACTAAGAAATACCGCAATGAGGAAAACACAAAAAGTTTTCAAGTAAAAGAAAAATGCCTTCCCCTGTGTTTTGCCTCACTCCTGAGAGAACATTGCAAGAAAATTGTAAATAGAAAGGATGAGGAATGTTCTAATGAATCAATTGAGGAAAATAATGATGATACAAAACCTTTTTCAGATCCAGAAGTTCGGTCCCTAAGTCATCTTTAATGTCAAATATCAGATGAAATCATATAGTCTGAAACAAATGATGAACTGATCCAGTTTGATTCCCTGCCCTTATGCTTTAATTCATTTCAGATTGTGAAAGGGAATATTGGTCACATTGTGGTTGACAATCATGGGAGAAATCATGAGGTGTTGGTAGAACTAATGCTGCAACCATCTAAAACACTACATGACCCAATAGATAATATGTTGGATGGACTGTGTTTTCAAAGTCAGTTTCCATTGACCTATATTGGTTTCAAAAAATGTTATGATATGGATATGATCAGACAGTCTGATCCATTGTCTTGTTCAGTAGAAGTATCATTTCAAATCCCATCAGAAAAATTGCAGCCTTGTCAGGAAGCGCTTGAGGATGTAAATAGATTAAATACAACATCAAATCATGAAATTAAGTTGGTTAAATTGGAATATCCAGAAATAGGTCAATTATATCTTTATCCTATAGATATCTATATGGAAAAAAAATTCATCACAGAGCAACAATCCATTTCCATCATTTCTGTTGTTTTGTAGGTTTACCAAGCTCCCTATGATGAATACCAGGTTCACAATCATTTTCAAGTACCCTTAACAGATTAAGTTCCGAGTTTGGTAAATAACAGTGAAATAATTAAGGTATCAAATCCAATATTTGATTGATTATATTGGATATTTCATATTGATTAAGGTCGTGCATTCTAAGGTTAGAATATGATATATGTACATAAATAAGATGGTCAGACCAACATCTTTCAAATAATTAGATTTACAGTGTGTAAATAAGATTGCTGGGTAAGAATGCTTTTCATATTCATTTAAGTGTCGTGTTTAATACCCAATCAAGTTTGGAACAGGTGATACATTGATTTTCAGTCACAGAGGATTTATGGTCGAAAAGGTTGCAGTGGTGGGAACAAACCAATGGATAAGGCACTGATTTACGAATCCAGATATATGATATTATTGACACCTCCTCAGGAGCTTCCATCCCCAATTTGAGCCTATGTTAGGGTCCTATAAATTATAGGAAGTATGATTATTTAGGTTCCATCTGTTGTTTCTCTCATGAAAGTTCCTGTGAAAATGTCATGTCACCATCACTAGAAAAAATCGACCTCCATATTATAAAAGGACATTAAAAACATTTGAATAGTTCATTTCACCTTCATTAAGATCCTCTCCATCATCGAGTTTCATCGCAATCACTAGGGCATCGAAATCCTCCATCGAAATCATTGTATTACATTAGTTTGCACAAATGAACATCACTTGGGGGACATTCATTCAGTCAAATATATTTTTGTAGTCTTCTAATCAAACTACTAGCCAAAGTACACCATAAACGCCATCCAGGAATACTCAGAGATTCCAAAAAACTCACTTTTGGCACAACAAGAACAATCTACTCAAAACATGTCACTTGGAGAATCTTTGAAGGCACATTTCCTAGAAATGTCCTGTTTAGTCACCTTTTTTCCGAACATATTGTGGCCAATAAGAGATGAAACTTAGGAAAATTAAGGAGGTTTATATCCAAAACATATTCATATAAAAAAACCTCTTTTATTTTATGCATAGGTATTATGGTTAAATATATATCAGGTCATCTTTTACCCCTATTTTTCGCTGGGCTTCTGGGAGTAGTTTTGAGAGATTGAATTTTTGGAAGCCATGGAGATGGATTTTTGTAGGATTAAAGGTTCAATGGTCTTCTACACATTCAGGTATATCTCCTAAAAACATCAATTCATATAAATAATGCTCAAAATTCATCCAAAAATTTCCTAAAATAGGACGCTACGCTTTTGCAAATGGTCGTTGCACTTTTGTATATTTTAGTGACCAACTTCAAACTTGAATTGTGAACAAATGGGAAAGTATTTTTGAAACTTGGAGCATCATTTTTTCCGAAACATACCAAATAACAAAAACCTCTCTCAGTTTTGTAAAACTACTTATGGTTAGAGAGATATCTCTACATCTTGGAGCCTTATGTTTTGCAGAAAACCCAGAAAAAAATGATAATTTCGGGCATGTACAGAAACACATCGCCATGGCGCTGTGATTTTTCCTTAGACCTACAAATGAAAAAAATTTGATATTGGTGGATATATAGTACCATACACATGTCATATATCTACTTTTTTTTCCTTATCAGCAAATAGGTTGGGATAAAATGCCCAAAAACAGGTCAAACAATCACTCTCTGCCACCTTTCTGCACTAGGCGTTGCGCTTTTGGGAGTAGCTATGGGAAAATGAATTTTTCTCCCTCATAGAGTGTCCATTTGGATTTTTTGAGGTTTATAATGACAACTCAACATCCTAATATTTCCAATTCATCTTTAAAAAGTAAATTTGGAGCATGGGAAGGCCTTCAAAAGTCCTTCACAAGCTGGGTGTTGAGCTTTTGTAGATTGGTGTTGCGTTTCTGGGAAATGTGACAGTTTTTGAATTTTCTTGGTAAACGTTGATTCCCATTGATGTAATTCGAAATATAGTGAATGAATATGATGCAATTAAGTTTCATGGGATTGAATTAGATTTTTTCACGTGGATTTGGTGATATTCAATGCTTGTGAAAGTCAAATTGAGTTAGTTGAGATAAACTGGGAAGTTTGTTTTGACTTTCCTAGCTTTGGGTATTGTTAGAGATCTTTTTTTGATCTGATCCTAGGAGGTAGGATTCGACCCCTCAGATGGGAAAATTTGTTTTGTATCTATATGTAGACCCAATAGAGTCAAGCAAATGTTTGGACCTAAAGGGAGAGATGATAGTGAAAAATTACCATTCATTGTAAAGACTACTAGGATGGTTTCAAGTGACTCCTTTTGATGAATACAAAGACATTTATGCTTTAGGATTCATGTGTCATTGTTATGTGGTGAAGTGTTCCCTTATGTAATATGTTTTCTCTCTGGTTTCACATTATATTATCTTTCTTTATTGTTTATAAGAAGATTATGTTCAGGATTTGTTTCAATCACCTTGTTCTGGCTTTAAACAATATTCATGTTTTTCTTCTAAAATTTGAATGTAGAATTTAGATAGAATTTCTCTTCATTTGAAGTGAACCCTAATTTGTTCCTCTTTCCACATCTCACAAACTATAAGGATCCACTGACATGATTATCTTGTCTTGTTACAATGATCTCAATTATTCTTTCATTGGATTACCTTAGATCTTTTTTACTCCATTTAGCCCAATGGCCCTCTTTTGTTGTCTCAACCAAAAACTCAAACAAACGTTATAGCCTCATAATTAGCCTAATATCCCATCCAAACAAAGTTAAATCATATAGAGATATCCCTCTCTGAGTTTTGGAGGGCTATATCCTTGCCTCCAAGTGGTTTTGTGGTTGCCTCTGTCCATTTCTTTCTCATCCTGAGAAATTATGGAGTGCTAACATTGTCTCACATGTGTATCTGAGTGATATTGTTTATATTTTAATTTTGTTCTTGTTTCTTATCCATGTACACACTTATGTATATGTCTCTCTCTTTTCTTTTTTATAGTTACATATAACATATAAAATCAGCCTTAGTCCCTAGTACATATTACTCGTGGATTAATATATTGTTTTGAATTAAAGACTATAAACTCTAGGTAACATTCCCAACTATCTTTCCGTAGCCTAGCAAGATTTGAAAATGCTTGAGTAAGGTTCTTCATACCTTCTCCTCAACAGGATGCACTGTAGAGAAGGAGTTTCTAGGGTCCTAATATGTGTCATCTATGTCAAAATGATAATGAGGAAAACACATATATGTTTCTCACATGTCCATTCAAAAGAGAAGTATGGTCTGAGATCCACTTAAGAGTCCATCAATAGGGAATTTGGCATACAAATTTTGTAAGTGAATGATTTGATGAGTTTATAAGGAAAAGGGATTTAAATAAATGGATGACTCTTCCACCAATTGTGTGTTGGAGTTTATGGTTGGCTATAAACTCAAGATTATCTGAAAACATGAATTCACCTCCCTTGATTGCTGCTAGATTGGCGGAGGCAAAGATATCAGAATATAAATTAGTTTTGACTAATCTAGTATTTTCCACTGACGAGTCTTGGTCCTTCTTTGGAAGGGATTTCCAGAGAGCAGATACATTATGTGGTTTGGGATTTAACCTACACCTTTCGAATTTTGTTTCATATTCTTTCAAAGAAAATGATGGAGAAGGAACAAATAACATGGGGGAGTAGTTGGCTTTGTTTTACCGACTAAAGAGGTAAATTCCTTGAAAATTTTTGGTGAGTCTTCTTTGATTATCAATTTCATCCAAGGAAAGGAACATATTACTAATTTGTTCGTGTCTGTGTTAGCCCTACAAATTCAAGATATAGTGCAATCCTTTGGTCATATTGAAGCTCGCCATAACTTTCGAGAATTGAACATAACTATATCCATGGAGAAAACAATTATTTCATCATTCTCACAGTTGTTGGTGTCTGTTTTATTGAATAATTTTATCGAGGACGGTTTCTGTGGTCCATTTCAGAAATAATTTCCTTTCCATGTGCGAGGAGCTCGAGTTTGTTAGATTGGTTCTTTACAGTATGTTGAACCTGAAAAACACGTCCAATTCTATTAAACATTGGCTTGAAAGACTACAGAAAACCCTTGAGGATGCTAAGGAGCTTGTGGACGAATGCAATTGTGGCGGCATTGCTTTCCACAATTTTCTTCAACACTATAGATTAGATTGAAAAATCAAAGGGCTTAACAAAATGATCAAAGGCCTAAAGAAGGATGCATCCGTTGTGAGCTTATTGTGTCAAATGAATGGACACGAATCTCAAAACCAAAATCAAGTGTGGTCGAGATCAGCGAGGGTTAGAAGTGTTGTTACTAATTTATCAAAAATCGTGGAGCCATACACCATTGGAACCCAAACGAATGTAAGATATCTTCATCGACTTTTGATGGAAACTGATACTACAAATATAATTGGAGTGTTTGGAATTGGGGGAGTTGGTAAAACCCATCTACTGCAAAAATTAGTAACTAGTGAAGGCGTCTAGGAGATCTCTGCGGGCTTGGTAATTTGGCTGACCATTTCCCAGAATCCTATAGTTCAAAAGCTACCGGCTATGCTGTGCAGACAGATTGATTTGGATTTGGACGAAATTTCCAGCGAAGAGGAATCCAGGTTTGAAATTTGTGCATTCCTCAAAGATAAAAAATTCTTGATGATTTTGGATGATGTATGGTCTAGATTTGAGAGAATTCTGGAGTGTTAAATATAATGTAACCTCAACAGTCTGACTGTACACTGCCAGCTGTCCTGGCCAACTGTACTTTCTATTCTTGTTTTTCTTGAGCCTATTTAGCTCAGCTATTTTCCTTTGCATAGCACGACTGCAAAACTTCCTCATGTACTCATTTTTGTACTCTTCTTCTTATATTCTAATATACTATTTTCTGTTCTATTCTTTCTCTCTACATTTCTTTCTTCACAATTTATCATGGTATCAGAGCTTCAGTAGTAAGCCTCTTCGCACAAACTGGAGAGAAACACGATCCTCAAATAGCGCAGAGATTTCACGGATCTTGAGAGCACACAACATAGTCTTTTTCACAAGGATTGGAGAGTTGTCTGTTCATACTCTCAAAATATCCTTGCAAGAAGCTCACGTGAGGAAGAAGATCACTATATTCTCAAAATCTTGAGGAAGCGAAGACTGTAGAAGGAGAAACTCTAAAGAATCGTGAACATTTTCAAATTCGTAAAAGATTCACGAAGAAGAGTTGTAGGACGTAGGAACATTTGAAGAACTTGAAGAATTCGCTCAAATTCGTTAAATATTGCTGTAGAAGGAAAAATCATTTAAAGATTTACCAGAATTCTCTCAAATCCGTCAAAGATTGCAAAAGACAACGCTAAGCTTCAAAGAACTCGTGAAATTCTTCCAGATCCTTGAAAGAATCACGATTTTTTCTTTAGCGGGAGAAAATTCCTTCAAACACAGCAAAGATCGCGTCAGAGGAGCAAAGAATAGCTGGTGCAGTAGTAAGATCCATTCTCCAAAAATATCTGAGGCAGAAATCCAGTTCAGAAGAGACGAGGAGAGCGTGGAAAAGGAAAAAGCATTTCAGCCGTTAGATCTTGCGTAGAGGACCGATAGCCGTTGGATCTGCGAGAAAGTGCACGAGGTTTAGTCCTCTGGAGTGCACAGGAGAAATTTAGACTTGTGAAGTCACAAAATCCCAAAATCATCTGGACCATCCATCAAGAGACACATGGTGACATCTCGGCATTTCGCTGACTCGCAAGGTGTAAAGGTCAGAAGACAGTCGTGAGAATTCGCGAATTGCGAAATCACGAGTTATTCTAGACCATTGGATCAAGATAGATCGTGAGCCATCGATATGATCCGATCGCAAAATCGGGGATCAGGAGTTGGACAAGCGAAGGAGACTGCTCTCCAAAACCCTGATACGCGAAATTCCGACATCACGTATCGCGAAATCCTGAGAGGATTGTGAGCCATCCATCTCAGAGGACAAGTGGAAATAGATCCAAGTGCCATCATTTCATCATTTTAGAGTTCGGGATATCGGAGGTCTTGTTGACTAAAGGTCACGACACTCCACGGCGAAAGTCCTGAAATCCCAAAAAGATCACAACCATCCATTTGTTCGGACACGTGGCGAAGATCAAGGAAACCGTCGGCATCTCGACTACCAGGGTTTTAAGTTGACAGAGGATTTGGAGTCGCAAGTCGCGAAATCGTGAAACGACAAGGATTTTCCATCTTAAGGGAACGCGTGGCAACAATCTAGGCCTTCGGGGAAAGTCCCGAAAGGAAAAGCCATCGACATTTCGGGAATTGGTTTTTCGGGAGTTGAGAGACCAAGAGGTCGCACGCTTGAGTTGTGAAACCACGAAAGGGACTGCGGTCATATCAGGAGAGGTAATGTGGACGAAAGGTATAGCCCAAGGGGCTAACTAAAGTTAATGTTGTCTTGGAAAATCAGCATTTCGGAGTTCGCGGTTTCAGAATCTCTAGGACAAGAGTTCTATTCTCGTGAAATCCCGAAGGGATCTGGACCGTCAGATCATAAGAAGATCTGGACCGTTGATCGGTGTTTCGACATATCGGGGATCCCGCAGACAGAGGACCAGGCCACTTCGCATCGCGAAGTCCCAAAACGTGAAATCTCGAATCGCAGAGTTCCGAAGCCACTGCAAATTACACGCAGGAGACAAGTAAGTAAGATTTTTTTTCTTTTTTCTTGTTTTGCTGAATTCTTTAAAAGATGGCGATGTCTAGCAATTTAGGACCAACTTAGGGTCCGATTCTTCTTGGAAAGAACTATGAGTTCTGGTCTCTTCGGATGAGATCCTTCTTGCAAGCATAAGAGTGCTGGGATCCAGTGGATCATGGATATGTGGAACCAGATCCAACAGACCTGTCTGCCATGACTAATCAACAGAAAATTGCTCAAGCAATGCAGAGAAACAGATAAAATAAAGCTAAATTTTGGATTCAAAATTCTGTGGATGACTCGATTTTTTAAAAAATCACATGCGCTGGTACTTCAAAATAGGCCTGGGACATCCTTAAATCTTCCTACCAAGGAAATTACAGGGTCAAAACAATTAAACTCCAGACCTTGAGAATGCAATTTGAGACTCTAAGGATGACAGAGTCCGAAAATTTGGATCAGTTCATGACCAGAGTCATGGGCATCGTAAACCAGATCCGACTGACTGGTGAAACCATCACTGATCAATGAATTGTTGAGAAAATCATCAAAATTTTACCAAAGAAATTCGAAATGGTTGTAACAATAATCCTTGAATCCAAGGATCTGTCATGTTTTTCAACAGATGAACTAATTGGTTCTCTAGTGACACATGAGACCAGACTGCATCTCATAGATGAGTCAATCGCCAATTCTTTCAAAACACAATTATCATTTAGAAGAGGGAGAGGCAGAGGGTGAGGCAGAGATCACCAAGGAAGAGGGAGTAGTCATAGAAATCCTCATTCCAGTGGAGGACACAGACAACAACAACCAAATCAACACTTCCAAGCACACAGACAACAAAATCAGAATCAGAGTTTTCAGCCTCAAAGAGGCAGAGGGAGAAGATCAAATGAGAAATCAAGCATACAATGTTATTACTGCAAGAAGTATGGGCACTATGAATCTGAATGCAAGAAGAAGAAAGCAGATGATCTCTCAGGCAGAGCACATGTGTCAAATCACACGGGAGAAACCTCAGGAGGTATGTTTCTCTCATGCCACAATACTGAAGAACAACCTAAATATCTCTGGTTGCTGGACAGTGGATGCAGCAATCACATGATAGGTAACAAATATTTACTTTCATGCATTGATTCTTCAATCTCATCTGATATTACACTTGGAAATGATCACTTAATCAAAGTTCAAGGAAAAGGAACTGTTCCTATTCTTACTAAACAAAATGTAAAGAAAGACATAAATAATGTCTATCATGTTCCAGATATGAAACATAATTTGCTAAGTGAAGGAAAACTCATTGAACATGGCTATAAGGTACTTTTTGAGGGAGCATCTTGCAATATATATGACAAAATCCCAAGCAGAAAATTGATTTCTGAAATCCACATGACTCAGAATAGGATGTTTCCCCTTACACTCAGAACTACAAATCTGATTCAACCATATGGACAAAGTGCATCCACCTTGAATGAAACAATGGTTTGGCATACAATATTTGGACATATACCATTTCAGAGTATAAGTATTCTTTAGAAGAACTCCATGGTCAAAGGTCTTCCTATCTTTAAAGAGCAAATTCCCCCATGTGAGTCATGCATACTTGGAAAACATAAGAGAACTAGTTTTCCACAGTCTTCCAATCAAGCCAAACAACATCTTGAACTTGTTCACACTGACCCATGTGGACCAATGCAAACAGAGTCCATAGGTGGCAACTTTTATTTTCTAACGTTTATTGATGATTTCAACAGAAAAATATGGATCTATTTTCTCAGACACAAGTCTGAAACTTTT
>JZKD02S1909642.1:63763-74226 GCA_000966675.3 Picea glauca
ACATGCCATGCAATCTGAGTTTGAGATGACAGATCTTGGCATAATGAAATATTTTTTAGGGATTGAGGTTGATCAATCAACCAAAGGCATCTTTGTCTGTCAGAAAAAGTATGCAACAGACATCATCAAAAGATTTCGCATGGAAGAATGCAATCTAGCAGAAACCCCTATACCTCTAGGCACAAAATTGAGCAAGAAAGATGAAGGCCCTATAGTGGACCCTACTCTGTACAAAATCTTAGTAGGCAATTTGTTGTATCTTACAATAACTAGGTCTGACATTATGTATGCAACCAACCTTGTTTCCAGATTCATGGAATCCCCAAAAGATTCTCATTGGAAAATGGCGAAATGAATTTTGAGATTTGTTGTAGGAACTCTCAATTTTGGATTATGGTACACTAAATCTGACAGTAATCAACTTTCTGGTTACACATACAGTAATTTTGCAGGCAGCCTAGATGACAAGAAAAACACATATGGACATGTTTTTCAACTGGGCATGAACCTGATCTCATGGGCATCAAAGAAGCAGCCAATTGTTTCAATATCTTTTGCAGAGGCAGAGTATGTCGCTACTACCTCAACTTCCTGTCAAGCTGTGTGGCTGAGAAGAATATTGAAAGATATGTCACATACAGAAAATGATCCAACTCCTATTTTCTATGACAATACTTCAACAATTGCTCTATCCAAAAATCATGTGTTTCACAAGAAAAGAAAACACATTGACACTTGTTTTCATTTCATCCACAAGCTAGTCAATAATGGTGATATTATACTACAATTCTGTGGTTCTCGAGATCAACTTGATGATATATTTACAAAGCGACTGGGAAAATTAGTTTTTGATTTTCAAAGACAACACTTAGGCATAATCAGTGTTGATGCTTGTAACTGTTGTGTTTAAGAGGGAGTGTTAAATATAATGTAACCTCAATAGTCTGACTGTACACTGCCAGCTGTACTTTCTATTATTGTTTTGCTTGAGCTTATTTAGCTCAACTATTTCCCTTTGTATAGCACGACTGTAGAACTTCCTCATGTACTCATTTTTGTACTCTTCTTCTTATATTCTAATATACCGTTTTATGTTCTATTCTTTCTCTCTGCATTTCTTGCTTCACAATTTATCATGGAGAAATTAACTGGGTTTCGTAACTCAGATAACGAAAAATTTATCATCTCAAGCCGTGATCATAGTGTCCTCCGAAGGATGGGAGCCAATCATATAATAACAATTGAACCATTGAGAGATGACCAAAGCTAGGACTTGTTCCGCTATTATGCCTTTCGAAGCTGTGAGGAAATCGATCAAGTGGAGGAAACTGCCAAGTCCATCGCTAAGGAATGCAAGGGGATTCCTATTTCTATTAAGACCATTGCAGTAGCAATGGTAGGATAACAAGATCATTGACAATGGAGGCTTGCATTGGATCGGCTTAGAAATGTTGATAGGAATTTTTACTCGACTCGTCCATAGACATAAATAGAGTTGTTCGTGAAGCTAATATTGAGCTACGATTCTCTGCCTCTATGTCTTCGACCATGTTTTCTTTTTTGTTTCACTTTTCCAGAAGATGAGGAGATCGATATCGAATATCTCATACAACTCTGGATTGCTGAAGGATTACTGGGAAGTGCCACTGGCAACAGGTGCTGCTCTGATGTAGAAGAGATTGGGCGACATTACTTGAATATTCTTATTGATAATTGTTTGATTGACATCAACAAAAAAGATTGGGAAGGACGTGTTATGAGTTGCAAGATGCACGACATCCTAAGAGACATGGCTATCTGCATTATTGAAGAAGAATAAATATGCATGTTCAGAGCGGGTATGGGTTCCAACAGCCTTCCAGTGCACCTGTTTCAGGGTCGTAGAAGAATATCACTGGTAAGAAACAACATCAGTTCCCTTCCTGAAAGATTTCATTACCCAAAACTTGGCACCTTATTGTTGCGTGACAATAGATGTCTAAAACCGGTTCCAAATGAATTCCTAACAAATCTTCCATGCTTGAGAATACTTGACCTCAGTTGGACTGATTTACAGTCATTGACGGAATCTATAGGTTGCCTCAAATACCTCGTGATCTTGAAATTGTGACGAACGAAGATCACAAGGCTTCTGAGGTCTGTGAAGGATCTCAAAAGGCTTCAGATAATTGATTTGTCCAGGTGTTGGAAGTTACAACATCTGCCTTCCGTGATGGGTAATCTCAAATGTATGGAGCACATGAATCTGAGTTGGTGCTGGAATTTAAGATATCTCCCACGTCGCCTCTCTGAGCTCACCTTGAATTTCTCAAATTTGACTTGGGGGCACGAGCGACCTGCCCATGAAGAAAACTGAAGATCGGACGAGCATAAAATGCGTTTATCCGATCTTTGATACGCTGAAAGGCGTACACCTATTGACAATGGGCACAATTAATGATTTTTAACCTTAAACCCTAATCTGATGGCTATGCATTGAAGATGCTGGCATATTCTTAGTCATCCTCCAAAATCAATGGGTCAAATTTATTGTTCATAACTTTCTTCCATTTATCAAGGCATCCGTTAACATGTTTACTTTTTAACATTTACCTAATCACATTAAAAAATTACTGTAAGGATATGTAATTTACACATTTAAATGATTAAGTAGGATTAAACCGTGCAGCCAAACATTTCATATTACCACAGACGAATTACGAATTACCACAAACGTTTTATGACACACGTTCTCAGTCGATACCTTTCGGCGTTCTTAGCCGCGAGTTAGCGGCTGTGCTAGTAATATGAGGCAACTGAGACACTTGGACATTGACTGGAGAAAGGAAGAAATTAATGGGAACTTTTGTGGAGATGAAAACCCTCTGCTTGAACATGAGAATTAAGCATTCCCGAGAAATTAATATTAGAAGATTGCCTCAAGGAATCGACAGGCGAAGCAGATTGAGGATTCTGGATTTGAGTCATTCTAGTGGATTGATAAGGAGTCTTAGGACTCTAGAGGAGTTGTGGCTCGCGGGACTGGATAAGCTGGAAGAACTACTAGCGTTGGAGTCGGGGTCGATGGCCAGACTTCATGTATTGAGAATTATTCGATGTATTAATATTAGAAGATTACCTCAGGGAATCGACAGGCTGAGCAGATTGAGGATTCTTGATTTAAGTCATTCTGGTGAATTGATAAGGAGTCTCAGGGCATCACAAAGAGATACATCAACCTTTGAAAATTGGGAGAGGATCTGTCGTCTCCCTTAGCAAGTTCAAATTCACACACACTCTCGTGCACAAACTGCATCTATAGACTGCATCCACTAGAGGTCATCGGTTTCCATTTTTAACTATGTCATCGAAAAGTCCAGAGATTATGCTCCAAAAAGTGTTACAAAAGTTTGTCCAATAATGCCTGTACTTGGTTTTGTAATCTCATGATCAAATGCGGAAAAGGGCCCTAGATTTTCTGGTGATAAATGTGAAAGCGACGTGCATTGATATTTTCCATTTAATTATTCAACATCTTTTACAAGCGAAGCACTACCTATTTTTAGATTGCAACATACGCATAAGACACTAAACATGAAAGATCTAACTCACGTTCTATAATCTCGAATTGGGGCGATTGAGACATCTCAAATTGTGTCAGAATAAAGTTGCGATTACGATTTTTCCAAATTTTTGAATTTTAAAATTATGACGTTAAGTTTTATTAAACAACGTTAACCGCTTCAACATAATTAAACATATATATTATATTATTAGTCCTTGTCCATTGTATCAATGAGTTCTTGGATTTAAGATATAACTCCTGGGATTTAAGAGGCCATTTAATTATGTACCCAAATAATGGTGGAAACATATGCATATACCAGTTTCAAAGTTCAATTTTTGAAGATCACTACTATATCAATTGGTGAGCCAAACAATTTGTTTTGTTTTTAGTTTCGAAACCATCTCAATTTTTTAAACTCGCTAAGTTGATTTATAAATTATAAATTTTGAAGGGATTTTTGTGTATGACATGGTTTTGTGTTAGAGATTCTATGGATTCTAATTAGTTTTAATTGAATTATTTTTTTCTAATTAATTATAGTCAGTGGATTTAGATTTGAGAGTCAATTTTATGGGAGCATAGTTTTACTATTCAACATTGAAAAAGAATAACTATAACACTCAATGGAATAAATTGGATTGTGATTTTGTGCATGGTATGTGGCTATGCTAAATTGAACATGGTTCTTTTTTTAGTTTGATTGAATGATATAATTTGTTATAACTCACAAAGACTTGAATGATATAGCTTGTTATAACTCACAAAGACTAGGTTCCTCCCAACTTCTGTATTAAAATGAATAGTTTTAATGGCTTGGTTATTTTTTAATAATCAACAAATTTACCTGTAACTTGTGTTTGCAATATTTGTTGAATAGACTAAAGGTGTTCACTAGTAGTGGCCTACCATATTAATTTATGTATTTCACAGACTAGTGCAATTAATTTTTTTGCTTCTTGCTTCATAGTGTATACCTCATGCATAATATACTTATAAAAAAATGGTATATAATATGGACCTTTAATTTCATCATTTATCTACTTCCTTATGCAGCACCAAGTCTATTAAGTAATTTATACAAAATTAATAATATTGAGTATTTTTGGAAAATTTTGGTCTATTCAATAATTTTTACAAAATTAATGATAACATATTTTTTAAGAAGATTTTGGTTTGGTTTAGGTTTTAAGAAGATTTAGGTTTGGTTTAGGTTTTAACATACATTTTAGTAACAATTCTTTTCAATAACTTATAAAAAAATAATAATAATGGGTTAGAGAATTTCAGCTTGGTTTTGGTTTTAAGGTTACATTTTATTTGAGTAGATTCTAGAAAATTAATCATAATGAGTAGTTTTAAAATATTTTGGTTTGGTTTTGATTTTAAGATCTACATTAAATTATTGTGTGTGATAATAAATGTAAATTGAAATTATATCAACTAACATCTCTATATATTCATATACAATTTGTGAATATTAATGGCTTAAAGTTCTCTTATTTGTATGAACAATACAGATAGGTCTTGCAAATATTTAGCCTAAAAAATAGTATATAATATGGACTTTTAGTTTCATCTTTTCTATGCTTTTATACAAAATCACTGATAGTGGGTATTTTTGGAATATTTTAGTCTATTAAGTGATTTATGCATTTCACAAGAAGACACAATTAGTTTTTTTGCTTGTTGTTTCATAATGTGTGCCTCATGCATAATGCAACTATTTTATTTGTAATGTTCCCATGTTCCCCAACTTAACTGAGGAGCATTACTCACAAAAATACACATAAATTCGAAAAATTCTTGTGCAAATTAGTTCATGTAGCTTATCAAATATTAATTAAATACATATTTAACTAAATTTTGATACCCTTAATTAAATTCATCTCCAACATTCTAAATGAACATCATCCAGCTAAATAATCATCTACAACTACAAATAAAAACCATTTTCATACACAAGGTAAAACACAACCATTAAAATTATAAGAAACTCATAAATAGATTAAAATG
Source organism: Picea glauca (assembly GCA_000966675.3). Classification (NCBI taxonomy): domain Eukaryota; kingdom Viridiplantae; phylum Streptophyta; class Pinopsida; order Pinales; family Pinaceae; genus Picea; species Picea glauca. The sequence continues at coordinate 69,324 of JZKD02S1909642.1, forward strand.
TTTGTGCAACCGACTACTTTAGAAGGACACAAAACCAAGCATAGACTCGTTTCTCCAAATTTAAACAACAAGTCACCCCTGAGCTAGGGCTATGAATCCACAAGATAAGGGTTCCTCTCACAATACACTCACAACTCAATATCACACAATCCACTAATATTCTCCTAGAGTTATCCCAAATTTCATCTAGCACTCCTCCTCTTGACCTCCCCAACCCAAGGAATGTACCTCCTTGACTACTCTCAGTCCATCGGGCATCCCATTCGTTTATCAGGATCTGTTTGGCATGAGTAACAATGAATCTCTCTGCTGGGAACTCACTTCTAGGAATCTCTCTGCTCAGAACTCACTTCCAGGAAAACTACCCAAAAAACAATAGCAAACACTTGTTTTTATAGTGCAACTCACACATGAGTTCACTCTTCAGGCCTGACAAACTAACTCTTCAATTTCTAGCTCCAAAATGATCCAACATGATTCAAAATTCGCCCAGCCTTCATAGTCTATCTCTAATGCTATTTTTCCTTTCTCTCTGTTCCTTGTTCATGTAAAATTGGATGTGAAAAATCACTTACTCTCCCCCATACGAATTTCCTCCAATTTCCCAAGATAGTTGATTTCTCACTCTGCCCAATATTGATTGTACTACACCCCCATACTTCCAATAACCATGGAAGTGACTTCTACACCCACCCCTAAAAGGTATTCAATGATTGGGATCTCATACACTCAACCAAAAAATAGAAGGTTGTTTCCATGATAATAGAATTCAGAAATATGGTTTTGGATTAATACCCACAATTAATTACCTCTTTGGTCCCCTCTTAGACACTCCTAGATGTTACTCTCTTGTGGACAAATCATCCCACATCTCTGTCCATATTCTCTAAAATTGGTATGACATTATAGTTATTAAAATCATAAATACAATTCACATATTACATCACTTGGCCATAGCCATATTCATATCTACATTATGAATAAATTAAACAGGGGATTATAGTGGAGATGTTACATTCCCCCTCCCCTACAATTGTGCATCATCCTTGGTGCACACTATGCTCATATACATATGCAAATTTACATCACCATACCAAGAAATAAAATTATGCAATATTACAACTCCAACAACAGTTCCAAGAAAAATATCATGTTCCTCTCAACTCACGAACCCAAGGAATGCATCATTTGTTTATCAGGTCTAACCCAAGGAATGTATCATTTGTTTATTAGGGATAACCCAAGGAATGTTCCATTATTTTATTAGGGCCTCCAATGTGGTCTGCTAGGACTCTGAGATGTTGTTTTGAAACTCTAGATGCTCAAAATGGAGTCTTGCATTCTATTTTCTTCAAAATCATTTTTGTTTTGTGGGTATTACTCCCGCATAGTTTCTTCATGCTATCAAGTTGCATCTTCAAGATTGTAGTAGGTCCATTGAACCTTTACCAACCCTATGGATTTTCTCCTGAGCACTTTGACTTTGCGATCCATGATGCATATTGGTTCCACCCGAAAAACCCCTTCGTTTTCCACCTGGATCATAGTCGAATCAATTATGTGGTTAGGGATGGACACATATTTATTTAATAATGATAAATGAAAAAAATTATGTCATGGATGTAAAAAATGCTGGCATGTATGCAATTGGCCCTATCTTCTCTAGTATTTCGAAAGCAACAAAAAATCTTGCTGCCAATTTTAGGTAGCAACCCAATCTTATCAAACTTCTTTTTTCTTTCACTTTTAGGAAAATATGTTCACCCACTTTAAAATATCTAAAAACATTGTTCTTGGCTCTTTAAAATATCTAAAAAATTTGTTCTTGGCTGCATAACTTTTCTTCCTGTCCTAGTCAACCTTTAAATTCTACATGATATTTTCCATCTGCTCTTCCATTTCTTTTAACAATTATGGCCCAATGAAATTTATATCTGTTGGGTTATCCCAACTCACTGGTGTGTTACACTTCGTGTCATACAAAGCTTCAAATGGACTCATTTTTAATGAGGCTTGATACCCATTATTGTTAGAAAATTCCACTAAGTGGATATAATCTTCCTACTTTGATGGTCAGTCCATCACATACATCATGAGAATGTCTTCAATGATTCTACTAGTCTTCTCTATTTTCCCAGCTGACTCTAGGTGATATTTTGTACTGAGATTTAAATTTGTCCCAAAGCCTTTAAATAACCCTTTCCAAAAATTTGATGAAAATTTTGGATCTCTTTCTAAAACAATTTCCTTAGACACTCCATGTATCCTGTCAACTTCCTTCATGTAAATATTTGCAATGTTTGTTTCTTTATGTGTAGTCTTCACAGAAATTAAATGTGCAACTTTTGTTAATTTATCCACCACCATCATGATGGAATCATGTTACTTCATTATTCTAGGAAGCTTTGTAATTAAATCAATGGTAACCACTTCTCATTTCCACTCAACAATGGGCAATGGTTGTAGCAGCCCTGTTGGATGTATATGATATGTTTTCACCTTATGACACTCTATAAACCTAGCTATGTAATCAACCAATTATTTCTTCATTCCTATAAAAAATTATTGGCTTCTTACAACAACAATTGTCTTTTGATATCCAGGATGCCCAATATATGGCACATGGTGCATTTCCCTCAACACTGTATTTTTTAGCTCTCCTGAATTTGACACATATATTTTTCCTTTATACATGAGCATTCCATCCTCTTTCAACTCATAATAATTGAATTTCTATTGTAAGTTTCCTTGTTGTAAGTTTTATTTTATTTTAAAATATTGTTGATCTAAATTTCCATCCTCTAAAATTCAGTCTTTTAAATTTGTGCTAAACATGCTAATGGATGAGATGTTCATTTCATGAGCTCTTTTGTTCAGTGTCTCATCAAAATTATTTTCCTTGATTTTGATATGCTTAATTTCAAAGTCATACTCGCTCAGAAATTTCAACCATCTAATTTTCCTAGCATTTAATGTTGGTTGTCCAAATAAATGTTTCAGACCACCATGGTTTGTTCTTAACTGAAATATTCTCCCCATAAGGTAATGTCTCCACATTTTTTATGCATGAACAATTGTTGTTAACTCCAAGTCATGTGTAGTATAATTATTTTCATGCTCCTTTAATTTTTGAGACTCATAGCATATCACATGTTATTTTTTATTGAGGACTCCACTGAGCCTTTCCTTGCACGGATTAATGCATACCATAAAATATTCATTTGGATCTACAATCTTTAAGATTGATGCACTTGTTAAAATTTCCTTCAACTATTGAAAAAAATTCTTCACATTTGAGAGTCCACTCAAACTTCACTCCTTTCTTTTGCAAATAAGTGATTAGGCTTGCAATCTTTGAAAACCCCTTTATGAATATTTGGTAATATCTAAAAAGACTCATTAATTATCTAACCTCTATCACATTTCTTGTCACTGACCATCCTTTAATGGCCTCTATTTTCTTACGATCAATTGTTATCCCATCTGCTGAAATAATATGCCCCAAGTAGTGAATCTTCTTTTGATAAAATATGCACTTACTTAGTTTGGAATACAATTTATTCTCTCTTAAAACTTGCAGTACCATTCTTATATGATACTCATGCTCTTCTTCGGTCTTGGAGTAGATTATAATATCATCTAAGAAAAAAATTTAAAACTTGTTTGGGTACTCCTTGAACACTCCATTCATCAAGCACATAAAAACAACTCGAGCATTTGAGAACACAAATGGAACTACTATAAATTCATAATTCCTATATCTTGTTTTTAATGTTGTCTTGTTGATATCCTCTACCCTTATCCTCACTTTATGATAACCTAATCTCAAGTCAATATTGAAAAATATTCCTCCACCTTTTAGTTGATAAAAAATATCATCAATCCTTGGAAAACGATATTTGTTCTTTATTGTGAACTTATTCAGTTGTCTAAATTCAATACATAGTCTTAAGGTTCCATATTTCTTATTCACAATAAGGATTTAGGCTCCCCAAGGTGACATACTTGGGTGTATATACCCCTTCTTCAAAATTTCTCCAAGCTGCATCTGCAACTCTTTCAATTCTGGTGTTCCCATTCTATAAGGTGTCTCGGACACTGAGAAAACTCCTGGAACCAAATTAATAGAGAATTCAATGTCTCTCTTTAGTGGAAATCCTTAGATTCTCCCCCAAAAATCTTAAAAATATTTTAAGACTTGATGGTCTTCAATACTTGCCACTTTATCTATGGTTTCCTCTTCCATATGGGCTGCAAAAATTTGACATCCTTTCCTGAAACTCTTTTTTAGTTGCATGGATAAAATTTCTCTGACAACTATATCTCTCAAAATGCCTTGAATATTTCCTTGTTTCCCTTCCTCATTGTGACAAATTATTGTCTTGTTGTAACAATCTAGAACAACATGGTGTTTCTCCAACCAATCAATGATAATTATAAAATCATATGAACCTAATGGTATGATGTTCACATATACGTTTGTGTTGAGTCCACTCATGTCTATTGTACAATCTTTAACGAAATCATTGATCTTTCCCTGAGCCCTTGTGGCTAAATTAACTAACTAATATTCCTTATGCTTACTCATTTTCAAGTGAAATCTCTCAACAATGTTAGAGTTTACGTAACTATAACTAGCTCCAGAATCAACTAAAATTGCTATCATATGGTTATTGATCTTACCTTCCACTTCAATCTTGGGGGATTGGTACTTTTCTTGCTTGTTTTCCAAGGCTGCATAAATCCTTGGCATGCTTCCTCCCATATCTTCAATTGTTTCATCCTCCTGAATGTTGTGGACAATCCTAATTCTTTAACCTTTATGAGGGAAGTCCCTATAAAAGTGATTTCCCTCACATTACTAACATTGTACAGGTTGTTGCCTTGGCCTTTTCCCAAATGA
>JZKD02S1909653.1:0-10270 GCA_000966675.3 Picea glauca
TATTCTTAAAACAAACATAATCATTGAAAATTATGTTATTTTTAACAAAATAATATTACTAAACGATATATATTTAAATAAAATGTTAACAATAAATTAATAAAATAAATAAACACGAAACCAAATTCCAACATTATACTTTTTATTAATTTATTGTATTTTAGAGCTTATTGACAATGTTTTTGCCCTAACTCTTCATTGAAACCTTTATTTTATGTTTCATCGTGAAGAACATTCTACTCTCCTTTCAACTAGCGATTGTATAAATTAAATTTACTTTTTTAATTTGATATCTTTCTTCCTATATTTTAATTTTTTTTGTTTATTTTATTTAAATTTAGAAAGTTTTTTTTTGTCTTTCTTAAATAGATAAAGAAACCTGAAAACTCGGAAAATATATATATATATATATATATATAATATTTGAGATTATGTTTATAAAATAGGCTTAATTTGCATTATCATTCAGTGTCATTGTTTTAGTCAAAATGTACCTATAAAACCTATTATGGTTTATGATTAGTAGTTTTATTTGCATAGTGAATATCTTTGAGGGATATGGAGTTTTATTTGCATAGTGCATATCATTGAGGGATATGAAGTTGTTTTATTTTTATTGTTTTTCTCGTTTAGTTATGGTTTTGAAAGTTATACTTTTTAGCAAAATATTGTCATTCAAAATTATATTTTTTTTAAAGAAATGATATTATAAAAGGATATATATTTAATGCAATGATAAAAAATGAATAAAATAAAATATTATCATTGTAACTCCTTGATAACTCCTACAAATTGAATAAGCTATTCCTTCACTGGAACTTATCTGCATGCAAAGTAACTTTGCAGCACCTCCTTTTGAACGCTTCAAGGTACTAACCCTCCTGAGCTTTCTCCACAACTCGAGTCTTCAAGAATACTCCTGCACGCACTCCTTGCGACAACCCTTCAAATACTTCCAAGTATTGAATTCTTCGACTCTACGCACTCTCTTTGCAACAACAGTCCTTCAATTCTTTCCTTGGTTGATAAGTTCTAAACTTACAACCAGCCTGCACACACCTTGCACAGCTGCTATGATAAACCTGCACTTCTGCGGGAATGAGAATAAATTTATCTTTCCAAAGCTTTCGGAGATGAAACTATGAACCCTTTTCAACGCACTCCTTGCGGACAAACTCCACTGCACTTCTTGCAGGAATTTTACTCACTCGGGTTGAGAAACAATTGAAACTCATTCCTTACTCTCTCTCTCAGATTTCAAACATTCAACAAGAAATCATTCATACATAGCATAATAGAAAATGCATAACATAAAGAGTAAAATAGCTATAAGCATAACATTCAACATGCATACACAGGGAATATCACAACACCATAAGTCTGAATCAAAGCTTCATATATTAATTCAGGACTTCTATACATGGGTGTCTTCAAATACAACTCTCCGCTCTCTCTCGCAATAGCTTAATGTTATTCTTCTCTTCTATGCTCTATGCTCAATTGACAATGTTTTCTGATGGTTAATAATACAATTGATACAATATGAGGGTGTCTATAGTCGGTTTTCCCCTCTGCTCCTAAAACTGTCTAATCTGGAATTCAAAGCTACTTACTTACATTTATTATACATAAATGCCTCTACCTACTACAAACGAGAGAAGATCGCTCAAGGTCTGTTTACAATCTACAAGTGCCCCTCCACTTAATTATTTCATTTAATATCCGCACATTTATTTCAAAACATTCCAAAACACTTTTGACAACGTGTTGAAATGCACTGGCGCTTGTCCCAGCTATCTTCCACCTCTGCGCGAGCTTGCTACTCATGATGCTCCTGCATCATACTCCCTCGCTTGAAAATTTTCATGGGCTCCTGTCCATGATCTCTCACACGGTCTGTCCATGCTTTTGAATCTCTGCTTCATTCTCCCAACTAGCATCTTCAAATGGATGTCCCTTCCACTTGACCAAGTATTCAAAATATTCCTTTCGCCTGGTCCTCTTACTAACTCTTTTGTCTAGTATGCTTTCCATTTGTGGTTTCTCTGCAACTGGCATCTGTTTAGTCCACTAAACATCTGGTTGTTCATTATCTGCTTCTGCTTCTTCAACTTTATAAGGGTACAAATATGAGATGTTGAATATCAGATAAATTCTGATCCCATCGGGTAATTCGATCTCATAAGAATTTGTCCCAAATTTTCTTAGGATCTTGCATGGTCCAATTTTCTTCATTTTTCAGTTTATTATATGTCCCCCTCGGGAACCTTTCCTTTCTCAAGTGTGCAAGGATCAAATCACCAACTTTGAACTAAATTTCTCTCCTGTGTTGATCTTCTCTTCACTTATACTCTTGGCTCGAGTTTTGCAATTTCTCCCTAACTTGGTTATGAAGCTCCTTCATTGCTTTTGCGAAATCCTCTGCACTAGCACTTCTAGTCGCAGTCTGTTCTGAATCTCTCAATTTAGAAACTCCCCTTGTCTGCATGCCATAAACAATTTGGAATGGACTCTGCCCTGTGCTCCTGTTGATTGAATCATTATAAGCAAATTCTGCCTGTGGTAGAATATTGTCCCACTGACTGTGATGTCCAGTCACAAAACTTCTCAGCAAGTCTCCCAAACTTCTGTTCACAACTTATGTCTGTCCATCCATCTGAGGATGATAAGCTGAACTAAATGACAAGTTTGTTCCCATCTTTTTCCATAAGTTTCTCCAGAAGTGTCCCATGAACTTGGTGTCTTGATCCGAAACTATGCTCCTTGGTAAACCGTGAAGTCGAATGACTTCTTTGAAAAACAGATTCGCAATGTGAGTTGTGTCACTAGTTTTCTGACACGGTATGAAGAGTGCCATCTTAGAAAATATATCCACCACTACAAAGATCGAGTCGAACCCTCTTTTTGTTCTCGGCAGCCCCAATATGAAGTCCACGCTTACTGCATCCCACGACCTCTTAGGTATGGGTAACGGTTGATATAAGCCTACATTTTGCCTCTTTCCTTTTGAATGCTGACAAATTCTACATCTGTCCACAAATCTTTTGATGTATTCTCTCATTCCTGGAAAAAAATATGACTCATTTAACTTTTATAACGTCTTGTCATGACTGAAATGCCCAACCAATCCTCCATTATGTTTCTCTTTCAGCAAATTCTCCCTCATGGAGCATTTTGGAATACAAAGTTGATTACCCTTAAACAATAATTTTTCCTGGATCATGTATTTTGTCCATTGACTTCTGTCCCTGAGAATTGGATTCTTAGCTGCTTTATACGCCTCCTTAAAATATGGATCATCCTTGTACATATCCGTGAGGTTATCAAAACCCAAAGTTTTGAATCTGAACTCTTGCAATAGAAAACACTTCTTGCTCAAAGCATCAACAACTTTGTTAGCAGCTCTAGAAATATGCTTGGTTACAAAAGTAAAGTTTTGCATGTATTCAACCCATTTAACATGTCTTTGATTCAACTTCTCCTGTTGAGTCACAAATTGCAAAGCATGATTGTCACTGTATAAGACAAACTCCTTAGGAATCAAATAGTGCCTCTATTTCTTCAATGCCTGAATAATAGCATAGAACTCCTTGTCATACGTGGAGTATTTTATTTTGGTTTCGTTCAGCTTGTCACTGAAGTATGCTATCGGTCTATCTTCTTGGCTCAAGATTGCCCCTATTGAAAATCCACTTGCATCACATTTAACTTGAAATGTCTTACTGAAATCTGGCAACACCAGAATTGGTTGTCCAGTAATTTTCCTTTTCAACAAATTGAATCTTTTCTCAGCTTCTTCTATCCAGTGAAAAGACTTGCGTCTCTTCTTCACTGTGTCCATCATCGATGCACTAATTCCACTAAAATTCCTAATGAAATTCCTGTAGAAACTCGTCAATCCGTGAAAGCTTCGAACCTCAAATATACTCTTCGGTGATGGCCAATTCTTAATCACTTCCACTTTATCTGGATCCATCCTCAACTTGTCTGCAGAAATAACAAACCCTAAATAAATGAGCTCTGTCTTCATGAATGGGGATTTCTTCATATTTATCAACAACTTCTCTTGCTGTAATCTCTGCATCACTATAGCCAAATGTTTCAGATGCTTTGCCTCTATTTTACTGAAAATCAGTATGTCATCAAGATACACAATGACAAATTTTCTGATGAAATCCTTCAGGACTTTATTCATCAATCTCATGAAAGTGCTCGGCACGTTTGTTAAGCCAAATGACATAACAAGCCATTCATACAACCCTTCATTGGTCTTGAATGTTTTCTTCCATTCATCACCTTCTCTCATACGAATCTGATGATATCCACTTTTCAAATCAATCTTTGAAGAAAAATTTGCTCCACTCAAGAAATCCATCAAATCATCCATCCTTGGCAATGGAAATATGTACCTGATGGTAATCTTGTTAATTTCCCTCGAGTCTGTACACATCCTCCATCCTCCATCTTTCTTTGGACTGAGTACTGTCAAAACAACACATGGACTCAAGATTTCTCTAACTAACCCTTTGTCCATTAAATCTTGGACCTGCCTTTTGACCTCTTCATTCTCCTGCGGTGTCAATCTGTACGTTGCTTTATTTGGTAAACTGGCTCCAAGTATAAGATCAATGTGATGACTTATACTCCTGATAGGCGGCAATGAACGAGGTAGTTCGTCCACTACTATATCAACAAATTCCTCCAGTAGATGATGGATTTCCTCTGGTAGATCATCCACTCTTGTGCTAGTCAAAACAATTCTAGGTTTCCTGACCACGATGAATTGTGGATCTTCCTTCTTCTTAACCTCCTTAAGAATTTCCTTCCCACTCATGAGAAGTACAGTGTTTCTTACTTCAGGTTTCACCTTTTTATCCTTAATCGGAAACAACATGTGAGTTCTCCCATTCTTTTCTAGGGTGTATGTGTTCTTTCTGCCATCATGAGCCACATTCATGTCATATTGCCACGGTCTACCCAGCAATAGATGACAAACATCCATGGGAATGACATCACACAATATCTTATTGTTATATCCTCCTATTTTAAATTCAACTAAACATTGTTTAGTGAGATTTGCCTGATGTCCTTTTTGTAGCCATGAAACTCTGTATGGACTTGGATGTTCAATAGTCTCCAGCTCCATCTTTTCCACCATCTCCGTAGAAATGAGATTGTCTATGCTACCACTGTCCACGATGACCTTGCATACCCTGTCTTTGGTCTTGCAAGTAGTCTGAAAAAGACTGTTCCTTTGCACTAGATTCTCCGCCTCCTTTTCTAGCGTTAAGAGAACTTTCCTCGTCACCAGTTATCTTCCGCCTTCAACATCCTCTACTTCAACATTCTGCCTTTGTGCCTCGGCAATGTGAGTCTCACCACCTTCTTTCTTCTTATCTAGACATTCATAAGACTTATGTCCATTCTTTCCACACGTGAAGCATTTTACTATTCCACCTCTTCCTCTTCCTCTTCCTCTAGCACGAGGAAAAGTGTTGTTATCAGCATACTGTCCTCTCTGTTCGACATACTTCCCTTTTTGTGAGCTTCCACCTCTCTTAGTTTGAGGTTGAGGTTTCTTCCACTCTTCCTTGGGCTTCCTGTTTTGCTTCTGGGCTGACTTCTGCCTCGGCCTCTTTGACTTTGCTTTCGGCTCAGCTTCTCTTCAGCCTTCAGAGCCATATGATAAGAATCTTCTATGGTCCGAATGATCATCATGATCATCTCATCCTGAATGTCATATCTCAGACCATTCATGTACCTGGCAACTTTTTCATCATCACTTTCGCGATGACCTACTCTGATGTTTAGCTTGTAGAACTCTTCAGTGTACTCCTTCACTGACATCAACTTCTGTCTCAAATTCTGCATTCTTCAAAATAGATTAATTTGGTAATCCTTGGGTATGAATTTTGCTTTTATCTTTGCAATCATTCTATACCAACTCTTGATTTTCTGCTTTCCTTTGCAATGTCTGTCAGCTTGTAGTTCATCCCACCATAATGCTGCATGTCCTTTAAGTCTTGTGACAACATGTTTGACTTTTTTGTCTTCCTCGACATCTTCATAGTCAAAATATGTGCCCAGAGCTCTAATCCAGTCTAGAAGCTCTTCAACATCCAGGTTTCCCTCATATACTGGAATGTCCATTTTTTCTCTAGCACCCATCCTTGCAACAACCCTGAGTAGGCATTCATTTGTTGCTTCTTCTACTGCAACTTCTTCTCCTTCATGTCCAGCTTCATCTTCACTTTCAGATTCACTGACATCTCCAACACCGGTTGTGTGCCTCTGTTTTATTTCCATGTCCACGAGTCTGGCGCGTATGTTATGAATCTCTCTTTCCATGGATGGATTTGGCACCTGCCTACCCATTTCTCTTGGCATTTCCCTCTCCTCTGGTGGATCGGGTGTTTTCTGTCTCTTCTTCTCGGCGGCATGGCTGTAAAATTCCTCCTTTCCCTGCTACAAAAAGCAAAGAAAATTCTCCTAGGCTCTGATACCAGATGGCGCAGACCCCCAACCCGTGCGTCAAGGTCCGCTACAAGATCGTTCTAATTCCTACCCCTTGAGTCGGATTGACTCTTCGATTCCTCTTCGGGGAATCCCACACACAAAAAATGGCGCTTCTCCACAGGTCCTTATGAATTGATCCCACGCGATCAAACATGAAGCATCAATTCCAATCTCCCTCTGACCAAACAATGTGGTCATATTTCTTACGATTTTGGAACTTAGGAGTTCATGACTTCTCCTTCCAAGTCTCTCAACTCTTCACCTTCTGAAACTGAACTTTCGATACACCGAAATTCTTGTCACGTCCTCTCCCACGACAGTATCGTGTTTCGCAATTTCGGGAATCTCAAAAACAAAATCCCAAATTCTTATCCTCCGAAATGTCGAGATGCCGAGTTCCAACACGCTTCACCAATAGCTGGCCCCACACAAATATTTTTTCCCCTTCGAGACTTCACACTTCGTGATTTCACGAATCTCGCTACAAGGCTTTCGGTTCTCCAACTCACGAAACCCTGAATGGTCAACAAAGGTTTGACCTCCGTGTTGACAAGTACACCACTTGTCCACTCTCCACTGTCTACAATCTTTGACACGGATTCTTCTGCCCCTTCAACTCTCGAATTCCGAAGTGAGAGTTCACGAGAGATTTAAAGGCCCCGTCTCTCTTGAGCTTTACACTTTAGAAAACACTCGTCGTAACTCTCCTTGCTCCTTTGCAAGATCTAACGGCTCTCAGGACTTCGCGAATTCTCCATGGAGAATTTTGACTATCCGTTTCCTCCTTGACAACTCCCACAAATTGAATAAGCTATTCCTTCGCTGGAACTTATCTTCCTGCAAAGTAACTTTGTAGCGCCTCCCTTTGAACGCTTCAAGGTACTAACCCTCCTGAGCTTTCTCCACAACTCAAGTCTTCAAGAATACTCCTGCACGCACTCCTTGCGGCAACCCTTCAAACACTTCCAAGTATTGAATTCTTCGACTCTACGCACTCTCTTTGCAACAACAGTCCTTCAATTCCTTCCTTGGTTGATAAGTTCTAAACTTACAACCAGCTTCCGCACACCTTGCATGGTTGTTGTGCTCAACTTGCACTTCTGCAGGAATGAGAGTAACATTATCTCTCCTGAGATTTCAGAGATGAAACTAGGAACCCTTGTCAACGCACTCCTTGCGGACAAACTCCACTGCACTTCTTGCAGGAATTTTACTCACTCAGGTTGAGAAACAATTGAAACTCATTCCTTACTCTCTCTCTCAGATTTCAAACATTCAACAAGAAATCATTCATACATAGCGTAAMAACAAATGCATAACAGAAAGAGTAAAATAGCTATAGGCATAACATTCAACATGCATATACAGAGAATATCACAACACCATAAGTCTGAATCAAAGMTTCATATATTAATTCAGGACTTMTGTACATGGGTGTCTTCAAATATAGCTCTCTGCTCTCTCTCGCAATAGTTGAATGTTATTCTTCTCTTCTATGCTCTATGCTCAATTGACAATGTTTTCTGATGGTTAATAATACAATTGATACAATATGAGGGTGTCTATAGTCGATTTTCCCTCTGCTCCTAAAACTGTCTAATTTGGAATTCAAAGCTACTTACTTACATTTATTATACATAAATGCCTCTACCTACTAGAGATGAGAGCAGATCGCTCAAGGTCTGTTTACAATCTACAAGTGCCCCTCCACTTAATTATTTCATTTAATATCTGCACATTTATTTCAAAACATTCCAGAACACTTTTGACAATGTGTTGAAATGTGCTGGCGCTTGTCCCAGCTGTCTTCCACCTCAGTGCGTGCTTTCTACTCGCGTTTCTCCTGCATCGGACTATCTACTAACAAAATTGTGCCACTTCACCCACCTTTCATGTTCATCTACTTTTAGTTTAAATGTCATAAAATAAATATATGTCGATTCCTCACTTTTACATCGGTATCCATCATGGTCTTGTTTTCCCAGACCCATATCAAGAATTGTTGTCAATAATGGTCTTTATTTTTTATACCTCTCTTTTTGCATCTCTAAGTAGTGGACTTTGGGTCACTTGTGTAGATATTCTTAAAGTGTCATTGGGCATATACCTTCATTTATGCGCACTACCTTGTTTGGAAATATCTTGGAGCTAGCCTCTTTGGATCATTTCCTTCTTAGGTTGCTTGGAATCATTGTCATGTTTAGCTCGTACCTTCATACATTTACCATTTTTAGTGACATTCATTTCCATCATCTACGCCCACCCATTTTAGCATTGTGGGGGGATGGTGTGCAATGCTTCCTTGGGTGATTCTCTATGATTCATCATTTTGTTCAAGATAAAATTTTATTTAGAGTGATCCTCGTACATGACATCGATTCCTATGTTGACTTGGTAGTTGCAACAACCAACTACCCATTCACTATAAGGAGATGGATTGACATCCATAGGCACACTCATTTTATATTTTTTTTCTCTATTGTATATGAGTACCTAATCAATCCTTTTGTTTCAAGACTCATTTTAGAGAACCGATCTCCTTTTTATTCTTCCCTAAGTTGCACTTAGGGGGGGGGATTTGAGTGCATTCTATTATCTTTTCTTAAGGATTTTGAATTTTTTTTCTTGGAGTTCTTATCTAGATCTTTGATGACATTTCTAGTTTGGGTTACTCGATCCCTTTTAGAGGTTTGGTCAACATTCCTTATTGGATATTTCAACCTTCATAGACATCATTCTCTTTCCATTCACTGCATCTTTGTGAGCTAAAACCTTTTTAGCATTGGTATTTTTCTCTCTTTTGGGGAGGGCTTTTTTCTTACATGTTTTTCTCATTTTCTCCACTTATGAGATTCTATTTTGTACTTGGGTACCTGAGTAGGCCTTTTTGTTGGGACTCATGATTTTTTCTTCTTTTGTGTACTCCCTATATTTCATTTAAGGGGGGGTATTAGTGTATTGTTGATGTTTTTATCTATCAAGGCCAAAACGACAACCTCATGAGGATATGAATCCCCTTGTGTTTTTAGAGAGGTGGTACTCCTCTTTGGTTTATGATTCTCTTCGAGTAAAAAAATAATATGGGATAATGTCGAATGACTGAATCCAACTCTTTATGGCTCAATAAAATTCAAAATACTTGAAAATAATATATATATATATATATATATGGAGAATTCTTGAGAAGTGGACCAATAACCTAAAACACCACACAATATAGAAAATGATAAAATCCTCACATCCATCACAATTTAATAAAAATTATGATCAAATTCAAATAAAAAGAAATGGTCCAATGGCACAAGAGAACTTTGAAAGACTACTAATTATTAAGCTCAAAAGAATATTTTGATAGATCGACTTCAAATATCTTATGCTCAGAACTCAAAGTTATAAAATACAATCAAAATCGATCTCGACTTAGTTCTCTGGAATTTCTCAAAAAATGATAACGTATGTTACAATACTTGAAATTTAAATGCGTTCGTCCATAAATGGACAGAGATTGGGGCTCTTGTGGACCATAAAATATTTACAATAAATATGATAAAGAGAAGAACATGGAAAGAAGACAAGGATGAAGTTATCAAAATTCAGTTATACTTTTTCAATGAAAGAATAAATATAATTGTATGAAATATGATAAGGAAGAAGATATGTAATCAGTATGGACTTATTGTGATGGAATCTCGCTCTCTCTAATTTTTGTGTTGATGTGCCCTTTATATATCTTCATGTTGCAGTTAAGTGGTCA
>JZKD02S1909653.1:37461-50823 GCA_000966675.3 Picea glauca
TAGCTCTCCTCCTTTCTCCGGAGGTCCAAACTCCCGAACCCCATTTGCCTCATATCAAGGTCCACATCTTTCCGGATTCGACGGTCCAAATCAATTCCTCGTGAATCGACAATTCACGTTTCGAGGTTTGGAAAAATATTTTCCCCTCTTTTCTTCCGATATCTAGTTTTCTGAAATCCACTTGAGTCTGGTATAACGACTCAAAGCTCCTCGTAATCCACCGGCGTGGATCCTTTTTCGTGAATCCAGACTTCACGGTTCACGAATTAGAAAACATTTCTCTTCCCTTTTCAACTTCCGTCTTCATAGAATTCAAGTGCGTCAGATCAACGACTGACACTCATCATGAATCAATGGTCTAGATCTCTCCTCGCGAATCGGAAGTTCATGTTTCAGGATTTTCGAGAACAAATTCCTCTGTTTTCCCAACTTTGGATTTTTCGATTTCTCGATGAAAGAAATCAACGGTTCGATCTTCCCTGAGATCGACGATTCAATACCTCCCCTGAGTTTTCGAGTGTTGAACGACTCTTAGTGTTATACTCCTCATAGTTGGCTAGATCCGACGACTCATGGATTTTTGACACTTCTTTTTGGAAGCGCTCCACCGTCTGATTCTACCCTTGTTAATCTCTTTCGCGATTCAAGACTTGGAGTGACAAAGAATTTGGCCTGTGCTCCAAGTTCACGATGCCCGAATTCACAAAATGATCCAACGGTTCAAAACCAGCCATGATCAACGACCCACGTTTACTCTGAATCCTAGGGTGGCGAGTTTCTCCATCCACTAACCACCTTCCAACTTCTGGCTATCTTACGATCCCCATGATTTCGTGAGTTCTCCATGGAGAATTCCAACCGTTCGTTGAAATTCTCAATGACTTCTTTCCAAATATCTTGGCGTCAATTCTTATGGAATTGACTTTCTTCCTAACTTGAAGGATCTCAAATAATTCGACGGTGTTTTCCTTCCCAAGCTTTGGTTAATGAAATTTTAACTTCACCTTGCCGCACACTTGAGCTCGGCGTGCGAACTTGCACTGTTTCTCTTTGAGCTTTTAACTGACTCAATCTCAAAGGGACTCGACCATTCTGTGTTTTCAGAAAGGCTTTCTGGTGCCCATATGGCACCCTCTACACTTGTCTCTTGGAATTCTTCGAACTTAAAACAAGTTCCCTCTATAAGCACTCCTTACGCTTGATATGCACAATCTACTTACAAAAGCTCTACGCTATCTCTTCTGAGCTTTGTTTTCTGAACTGGAAGCATTATGTGTCTCTTCCATTTCTTTGCACTTTGTGGCAATTCAAAACAGTTCTGGCACTCGTCAACCTTCTGCAATACAATGCGTAGATGACTAGAATTTGTCAAGCCTTCATTTCTTGAAAATTCCTTCATCATTCATAAACAATCCAATTTATGAAAATGTTTCAATTTCATGAATTTTCTGAGCTCTGCTCGGCTCTGTACTTTTCGGAACTTTAGGACTTTGGGTTTTCGGATCTTCGGTACCTGGGAGTTCACGATGCAGTGACTCCCAACCTTTTGTCATTCCAATTTCTGAATTCCGAAAATTCGGTTTCCTTACTCTCCGGCCCCACAACACATTTGTTGTCCTTAAAATCCGCTACAATTCTTCCGTCTTCAGATATTTCAGGACTTCGGGACTTTTGGTTTCAGGGTTTCGGTCCACAAGGCTTTCAGACTTGCTTTCCTTTCCAACCCCCGACTTCTGAAATTCTGATTTACTTTACCCTCCGAGCCCACACAACACAGTTGTCACCCACAACCATGGTGGCACTTAGCACGTTCAGGAGGGTCCACGTCGCTTTTAACGATGTCATCGGGTCCCACCACTCTCGCTTTTCTTCTCGACCCACTGGCATGTGGTACACATCCATGTGTCCACGTCCATTCCAAGTAAAATCCAACGGTCAGATCTTTATCAGATCTACGGCACAGATCCTCTCAGCGTTTCGGGGTTTCAAACATCGGAAGTTCGTGAATCCACACATCTCGAACTTGCGTTTGCCAAAATCCCAAGATTACAGTTTACTCCTCCTCTGAATAGGACGGTCAATTCCCTTCCTACGATCTACGGTGTAGATCGTTTCAGGATTTCGAGTTTCAGGTTTCAGAGGTGTTCACCTTCCTCACTTCCCATCTCCTGACTTTGTGAAATTCGAAAGGTTTTTGTGACTAAATCGAGCACGACTCCGCCATATCTAACGGTCGAGCCTTCTTCCCAGATCTACAGCGTAGATCTTCTCAGTTTTTCGGGTTTTCGGGAGTTCACATATCGTGATTCCCACGCTCCTGTGCAATTCCAAAGGGTTTTTTTTTAAACCCTGCGCACATTTTCCCGATTCGACGGTCACGAGGCTTCACTACTTCCCTCCCGAACAGATCCCAAGGCTCCAACACCGCTGGTGTGGAGTCCTCTCTCCTTGTGGCCATATACCACACCCTCTGTGGTTTCACAACACCACTATACCTCCTGATCTCGTAAGCACGGTCAAGTAACTCCTTGACACTCTGGAGCAATCCAGGGTCCGAAATTGGACCTCCATATACAATTTCTCCTCAAACCCTCGGTCCAAAGACCACTCAACTGGCCCATCTAGGCTCAGCGTCGAAACCTTGGCTCTGATACCAAACTATAGCAACCTTTCTTTTACCATACTTTGCGGAAATATAACACTCACTCTCAGGTTATAAAACAACATGCATTTAAACAATGAGATACATTTAAACTCAGAGTAAGCATAAGAAACATTACTAACATAAATAATCCATGGAAATAACATTAATCCAAATGCACAGCAAAATACATGATAACTATAATACACAGAGATACAAAAACATAATTAAAATTCATCTTTGCCCTCCTGGCAGTTTATGAGACCTTTAATTGATCTCACCTCCTCCTCATCACTGGGGTTCCTCCCAATCTTTGGTTCACAGATGTGACTCACTTTCTCCTCTGTGTCACTGAGGTTTTCAACATGCCTCAACCACTTCCTCATTACTTGTCATTTCCTTCTAGCTAAAAGCTTCTGGATAGGCCACTACACTTTCCTCTTCAAAGGACATTCATACCTCCAGTGTACCTTTTCTCCCCGTTGCATCTTTAATGTCAGCTGTTCCATTATTTCTATTATCTCAATGAGCTCCTTGTCAATTTATGCTTTAGTTTTCTACTTGTAGTCTGCTCCTTGACCACACTTATGGCCTTCAGTAGCCATCTTTTTTGTCTTCAGCCCTCCTCGCTATCTACCATTTGTTGCACACCTTGCAACAATATTTACAGAGCATTAATGCTTTGTCTCTCTTCACCTACTTTCTATAAGCACAATTAATCTTCCGATATCATTTGATGTTATCAGATTATCTCTTTTCACCTTCTCACCTTTTCCTACAATATGCAGAAAAAATTCATCTCTTCATACTACTAGATGTAGTCATACTGTCTTCTCTATCTCCTTCACTTGAAATCTACAGACAAAATCAACTCTGATACCACTTGATGGTATCATACTATCTCCTTTATCTCTTTTCCTCTTTTTCCTGTTGTCTACAAGCAAAAATCAACTCTGATACCACTTGATGCAGACCCCCCTTTTCCCCTCAGGGCTGCGTGACCTACCGGTCTAGGATATTTCAAATCAAGGAGTCAGATCGACTCTTCGGGCCTTTATTAGACCCCAATCAATTTACACAAATTCCCTTTCGTCTTCTGGTGCAGGTCCTGTGATACCCGTGACCTCTTCCTTCACGCTTCTGAAATGTTGAGTTTTAGGTGCTAGCTCCTTTTTCATTAGCCCCTTCCTGCATATGGCCCTAGGATATGACCTCACATAAGTATGTGATTGTGGGCATGAACAAGATTGGTTTGAGACTAACCCACTTTTCTCCCTGCAATTCGCTACAAAGCGCCAAGTATCCCTTTGGAAAAACCATGGTTTCAGTTGCGGCCCGCTCTAAGAATTTTAAAGTCCAAGCATGTTTTGGCCTCACAATCCAGCTCGACTGTTGATATTCTAACCTTGACAGTGTTTCGTGAGCAACGGTTGAGATATGTTCTCTTTTCCTGCCTTCCTCACGCACTCCCATATCTCCTCGATCTATCAACGCATGCCCTCTTTCCAATTGATGGCTTCGATTGATTTCACCTTTCGGGCTTCAAGAGTTTCAACTCTCAACTATTTCTCCCTTATTGTGGCTATCTTCTGAAGTGAAATATTTGTTGACATCTGTCCCTAGAAAATGGACAGCTCAGATCCACCTCCTTTTCTTCTCTCTGGATCAGATGTTCTCATACCCTTACGATCTATCGACATGTGTCCCTCCTTTCGAATCAAAGGCTATGATTGATTTCACCCTTCAGGCTTCGGGAGTTTCAACTCTCAACTCCTACTTCCTTCCAGAGTGACTTTGACTAAAATGGTAGATCTCCTGCCACATGTCCTCCTCAAATCGATGGCTCTAGCCCGCTTCATGAGTTCGGACTTCAGAAATCTCAATTCTCAATTTCCCCATGCTCACTTTTTCCCAAAGCATTTTAACCAGAGTGCACAATCGGTTGACACATACCCCCCCTGGCGATTAACGACCAAGATTTACTCTTCATCTCTTCGACTCTTCGACTCTTTGGCCCTTCGTCTCTTCGGCTCTTCGGATCTTCATCCCTTTAGATCTTCGTCTCTTCGGGAGTTTCAATTCCTGCACACTCGTTCCTCCCAGAGTGATTTCACCCGAAATACATGATCTCTTGACGTATATCTCCCCCTTGATCTAACAACCTATGTACACTTAGACTATTCAGGCTTTGGGCATACTCGTTCTTCCCAAAGTGCTTTCACGAAAAGACTCATATTTGTCGACACGTACCCTCCTGACAACAAACGACCAGGATCTGCTTCAGATCTTCGGCGATTATGCTCTCTCCTTGACCACAAACTTCCTAAGTTCTCTCACTCCGAAGTTGTGGATATTACACTACCTGTCCCTCTTGACGATGAATGGTCCCTAATCACTTTGGGACTTTGGAAAGTATTCTCGTCTATGCACACTAAGGGTTAAATCCTGTGCAGTTTACCTGGATCGAACAAATGTCGATCCTTTGCGCTCAGATCCCATGGCTGGGATCTATGTCTTCTCCTCACATGTTCATGCTTCATTATGGACCCTGATATGACGATCCCGATCTCTTCCTGAAACCAATCTAATGGTTGTTGTCGCTCCTCCTCCTGAGCATCTTTGTTCTCTCGGACTTGGGAAAATTTATAAGTGTTCAAATGTTTTGGTCTTTGAACCTTCTCCTCCGAAACTGGTTGAAAGGGTCTCTTCTTCACTTTTCCTCTTGATATTTGACAATGAATATTTTCCTCGCCTAGGGCACACACTTGTGCTCTACGTCCAAACTTGCATTGTTCCTCCTAAGCTTGTGAATCTTGGAATAAGTTCACTTCTATGCGCACTCCTTGCCTTGTCTTTCTTGAGCTTTTTCTTACTCAAGTTCTAAGGTTTCAGTCCCTTGTTCCTCTCATGAGCCCGACTTCTTGGGTATCGTCGACGTTTCTGCTAAAGCTATCTCTTCTGAGCTTTTGGATTCACTCAATCTCTTAAGGGTCTCGACCTTTCTACTCACTTCAAAGGGTTCTAGTGCCCTCCTAGAAACCTCTCGCTCAAAGCACACCTTGATGAGCTTCTTCTATAGAGTGTTCAACAACTCTATGGGTATATTCCTTTGATACTCTTCTTCTTGAAATCGATAGAGAGTTATCCTTATGCACTATTGCACCTACTCAATGCCCACCTGACAGAGCTCTACAGAGTTCTCAGTGACTTTGTCTTTATGGGATTCCTCTGCACATTTTCTCCTCTCAGGTATTCAACAACCTTGAGGTTTCCCTTGATTTGTGATCGTTCTGATGTGCTCTCCGGGCACATTCTTTTATGACTCAACAGAGTTCAGATTCGCACTTCTTGTGCTGGCTACAAAACCTCCAATGTTTTGTTGTGCACTCCTTGCACAGCCTAAGAACCCAGAACAATTTAGAAAACTCACTGATAGATAGTGAAATCTATTTGTTCCCTGCAGATGAAAACTCAACATACATATACAACATCCATTCATAAGCACAAATGACATTCACGAACACATCAACACATACGGAAAGTTCATATGCAGGAAAAAATTATTTCTTTATATTAAGATGAATGTCTAATTATAATATGTGTAGGCTGGACTGTAACAGAGTCTCAGCTCTCTCAAAATCTCTCAAAGAACTATTTTATCTCCTATTTCCTCCTCTAAGGATTGCTAACTAATTTGCAGCTACCTCCTATTCAGTAACAATGCTCCTCCAGTAGCCTCATTTTGGGCATACAATGCATCTACATATACAAGAAGGTTCCTAGGGTTCCCTCTGACTACCTATATTCTCGAAAGAAGATAAATACCTCTTAAGCACCATTACATTAAAGTCTAGGAGTGAAACTCCTAGATCATTCGCTCCCAAGCGTTTTGATCTTCTTCAATTTTCAATCAGTAAATAAAAGATTTGCAGAAAAACACCAACATTTAAGATTTTGAATTGATTTTAAGGCACACTAAGGTGCTGAGTTGTCTCTCCACATGTGCTTTCTAGAAATGCTCCAACATCACACACTTATCTCTCAGTCGAAATTTGGTTAAGGCCATGGGCATGAGCCCACGGTTACTTGGATGACTGGCTTGAAGGGAGTGCCCTCCATTCACAAAACTTGAGTTCTAAAACAGGGAAAGGTATTTTCAAAGGATCAACGAGACTGTAGTAGTCCTGTAGATTCTACCCCGACTCTAGAACTATGAAGTTGATCCCTAGGAAAAATACATTAAGTATTTCCCAACCATCCCAGAGGCCAAACTTGTCATCTTACAACCATTCAAATTAAACATTTTACAAAAGAACATTAAGCACTATTACCATCAATTTCACATGAGGCACAATTTATCACAATTATAGACATACAAATCATGCATTTTGATTCAATTACATAGGGTAAACGAAAATTTATCTATTATAGTCGATCACCAATCACTGACTATGGGTGTTCACCTTTCCACCCAACCATAGGCTCAGAGGCATTCATTCTTAGTGCTATGGCCACCCCCGTGCCAAGCCATGATATCACTAGGGAACTTTTGCATTTTCTTAGAGGTTATTTCTTTGTCACAACCTCTGCGAAGTTTATTAGATGCTCCCTCAACATCAAGCTCAGGACCTTCTGCTCAAGTCATATTTTTTGCAAATTCTTAGAGATCCTTTCTGTTGTTCTCTCCAATAACCATACAAATTTAATCTTTCGGTTCTTCTTCTCAGCTCGAGAGCCTCACACACTCTTCCTCTTTTTGAATGGTATCCTTGCATGCCTTTTTACCTCCCAGGGAGGTTCTGGACTTGTCCTCTTTCTTCTGTCAGGAGGAAATTGGGTCAATCTGGGCCTGTAGGAAAAAACACCCTCTGTAGTACTTTGGGCTAACAGTTTTCTATTCCTTCAGCTAGACCCTCCATGCTTCCATTCATTGGGATAGTTGATTGTTCAACCACCAGTCCTTTTCTCTTTAACTAATTTTTCCTTGAAATCAAGATGAGGCTTATTATTTTAACAAAGATAATTTGGGGTCATTTTTACATAATGAACCCTCTTTATAGTTTCCTCACTCTTTCCTCTAGTGATATCATGGTGAGTACTTCAAGGATTCACCCCTACAGTCAGTTATTGGAAATCTAAACAACAATAAATTTACATTGTTCACATGCCATAGCATGGTAATCATAATTAATAATTAATTACAAGCTGGGGAAACATGGGTATTACAATCCCCTCCCCCTTAAAAAGGAACATTGTCCTCGGTGTTCTTTCTTAGTAACACATGTCATGCCTTTTTCATTCAGGTGCTTCAGAAATATTGATCCTCTTTATTGGTCAGGTCCTTTCTAGACCCTTGGCCTTCATTACCTGCCTTCAATAATTTTGGACAACAAGCATATTAATCACAATTTCATGTGAAAACATCTTACTGTTGTTCAAAATTCAAGAGGAAAATTTCATAATCTAGCACAATACTTATATGTACAGTTTGTGGATTTGCATCCACATGGTTGTCTTGTTATGTTGGCTCACTATTTTGTTTTCTTGGACATACCCATTTTGTGCATGATCCCAAACAATAATGTATGAGAATTATCAAAGTCCCTTCTTCCTTGTGGTCACTCACCCTCCAGGCCCGGGCTCAAGCATCCCTTTCTTTGCTATACAGTCCCTCAGGTGATCCATCTTGCCTTGCCAAGGATTTATCACACAAGAAGAGTTCTAGAGACTTCATAGAGCCTTACAGTCGAGGCATCCCTCATACTTTCTCTGTCGTGGAATCCCTCCAGCTTGTGTTGCCACAACACAACATATTCCGGGGAGATCATGGCTCACCACGGGGTTCTCCTGTCTCAACAATAACCTTTTTCATGCTTTCCATATTGACATCCTTCACTTGTCCTTCCTTGAAAGATATTTTTTTCATCTCACCTATCTCACTTGTATCATGGCCACATCCATACCCAATGTACCCTTACATTGGGTTCAAGTTCACCATACTTATGACAATCACCTTGCCATGGTGTGTTGGAGCTCAACCAACCTATTCACCATAGGTTTAATGTTTCTCATTCATTCTTACAATAGGACTATGCTTCCCTCTACAGGCTGGTCATGATCCCAAATGAGTACATATGAAACTAAAATTTTCTCTTGAATGCACCCAAGCATTCTTCCTTCATTAGTAACCAAGGTGTCAACACTCATGGCCACCCAAAATTCTCTTTTCTTTAACACCTCTACAATGCAAGTAGAGTGTCGAAAGGTCCTCCTTCCTTAATGGGCAATCCATTTTCTACCCTCTTATACAAACATGCATTTCCTCAACACATTCCATGTAATGTGCTAACTATGAGCACCTTTATTCCCAATCTCCCTATATTGGTCATTGTACCCATGGTACTCCTTACTCATGCATTTTCTTGGAAGGATTATAACTCATCCTTGAATGACATAGACTTCCTCTCTCTATTGTTCAAATTCATCTTTCTTAAATCTTACCTTGCTTGGGTAGAAACGACATACAACAACCACTCAAAACTTATTTGCATATATTTAAGATAATGAAATATTTTTAGAATGGATTCTTACCAAATTCCTTCATACCTTATGCCACATAGGTATGAACATTTTTATACCTGCTCTGCCTACTAGTATCCTCTCTGATATTACCTCATCAATGGTGCTTTATGGGGACTTTTAAAGTCCCTTCAACAATCTTTTAACAACAACCCTCTCATAGTCGTCCTCTCTTGAGGTTGTCCATCATTGAAAACGGTCTTTCTCAACAGCTCCAATTTCTTTCTACACGTGACATACATCAAAAATATATTAGTCATCATGTAAAATAAAAAAATCGTGTATCATAGAATTCAAATAAATAAAATGTTTTCAGATATTCTCCAACATATTTCTATGCACTCTACGACATTACTCCTTAATGTGTTAGCTAGTGCAATCCCAATCAAATTTTTATTTTTATTCCATGATCATACAACCGTCAACATCCTTATGCCAAAACACTTACCTGCACTAGTAAATCAATCTATCATACTAGATAAATACAATAAAAAACAAGGAAGGGGTCAAGGATTTCTTCCCTCGTCCAACTCCTTCTACACAGCCCTGGACTTTCAGTCCAACTGTGTTATTTTTCAAGGCCTCACTACCTTTACTTATCATGACTTAACCAAGTCTATTCATTCAAACATACTTATTTATTTATTTTCCTTTTTCCAGCTGTACTTGTTTCCACAACTGCTCTTCTAAGGCTTACAACCTTGTTAAACAATTCATATCTTTTAAGGTGAGAAAATTATTCCCCTTTTTCTCCTTCTTTGCTTATGCAATCTACTCCCTGATGGGATATTCCTGCTCCTTTCCTTGAGAAGCCTTGGTTATGCTCGCCATAACCTATTGGATACATCAACATTCTCCAATAGAAAACTTTTTGTTCATAATGAATCATGAACCTGTGCATTCTGCACATTACCATTCAGTTATCAGAATGGTCAAGATTCATTTGTTAGTCTTCCACTCATACATTTTGTTTTAGAATGTAATCTAGTATTATTATATATATACATATGCTTGCATCCCACTGCTCAATTATCAGCAGTCATTAAGGTGGTGACTTTGTTCTCCTGACAGAGTATTCACACGGTTCCTCCACAAGGAACACCTTCAACATGCAACTTCCTTATTGCATATCCTTCACTATCTGTGATGGCCTCAACCTTGAGTTAGCTTCACCTCTTTAACAAATATTTCCATAAGGAATATAAACATACATCTTTGTTATGCATCCAGATTATTTATCCACACATATTCCTTGTTTTGTTAACTTACATCCATGGTGTACTTAACCACATGCATAATCATAATACTATGTGTAGCTACCATATGTATATTTCATAGCTCACATACATATTTACTTTAAAATCATTCAACTCATGATTTTTCACATTCAATCTCATGAGATCCTCAAAGGAATAATCATTTTTCCTCTTATCATGACAACAAAGCATTCTTTCTCATTTACTCTTTTGTCTATTTATACTAGCCTTTCCTGAGGGAATGGAGTACATTCCCCTTAAGCTATCATTCAAAACAAAACTTTCATGACTCTTCAGAATAGAGTCAAACATGCATTTATGGTATTCATTCAATATGGGTAAGTGAAATTATTTCCTTACATTTCACTCATACATCATACATGTGCATCATTTGCACGTTTAAAATCATTCGTTCACATCTATTCGTTCTTAATATTAGTCCTTATATCAAACAACCTTACAATGCATTAAATCCATGCAATCAGGCCACATAAATAAACACAGCTAAACATTCATCATGCAAGCTCACTGCTTACACCTTTTCCATGTCGCTCATACACATGGACATATCAAAATTTCAGATCCTCCTAACAAGGACCTTGATTCCATTCTTATGAAAAGTCTCATAGAGATACTCAACACTAATTTTGTCTCTCTGCTGAGACATTATAGTCATTCACATGATGATCCGTAGGATCTTTTAATGACTATGGTTGAGTTTTAAATTGCATGTGTTAATTAACCCTTTTAAGAAGCTTAATGAAAGAATGAGGAAAAGAGAGGAATGATGACAGCCATATACACATATGCAGATCTAAAATGAAATAATAAACAACAAACCATAACACAATAATTGATAACGGAGTTTGGCACAACGTTGCCTACGTCTCCGGGCCTTTGTCTCTGTGGGGGAGGCTTCTTTATTTCTGTTCAAAATATCAAAAGTACATTGCAGCAGTGCCAATTGGCTAGAAGACTGATCTGGTCATGTTCTTCTAGATATCTAGAACCCAACAAATAAAAAGGCACGCAAAACGGATGTCCGGAGCTCCCAGAAATGGCCCACAAGCGTCTGCTCCTCAATAGCTTCCCTGCATAAAAATGGCTTTGGCTTGGCTTCCCTTTAGCATAACTCTTCTCTGACTGTCCTCCATGGCCTCAAAGAGGCCTGGTTTTTATAGATCTGAAGTTGGTTATAAATCCCCAACTTCCTCCCAAAATTTGGGCTCCAAAAATGCCCAATATCTCCCAAAAATGACCAAAATCCATTAATAACAGGTATAATATCAACGAAAAATCCAAAACATAGTATAAAAAACCACTTTTGTATAAAATTATGGGCGCAGCTCCCTTTTGGCGTGCTCCTGGTCATATGGGAGGTGACCATGTGGTCGGGCGCTCCACCGGTTGTGCGTTGGCCCCCCTGTCTGGGCTGGCTCCTGGTCATCGGGCGCTTGCATGGGATCGATGGCTAACAAACTAACTGTGTGCCCTGTTCAGATTAACGCCCAGGTCACATGGAACTGCCCAAGGACCATGGGATGGTCCCTATCTGCCAACTCCCACATAGTTTTAACCCCCCGCACTCTCGGTTACATGGGGCGGTCACTTCGTGTGTTAGTGCTGAGGGCTAGGGCTAAGCCCCAACCCTTTCCGCCTCCATTTATTTCTTTGTTTTAATTCAAATATTTTAATTTCCATATAGCTATCAAGTCACACCAGTGGGGCGGGTGGTTAGCCCGGTCCTGCCAGTCCGTAGCTTGGAAGTAGGTCGGGGGTTCGATTCTGATGGAGACCCCATAATTTTATACAAACCACGAGCCAACCACAGGGTGCCACGTGGCAGCCCATGACTGGGCCACGTGGCACCTCTCCAACCAATCAGAATCTGCCACCTGTCGAGCGTCAAATGGTCCATGTGTCTGCCATGTACCCTGCCACCTGCCAGCCTGTGTCACGTGTTTGCCATGTCACTGCCCTATCAACCTTGCCACGTGTCTGCCACGTCAGCCTGTGCCACGTGTCACCCTTACAGTGGTGACATGTGTCACCCTCTGACTGGTCCAACTGTACCTATCGTACTCCCTGTCACCTGCCATGTGTCGTCACTAGAAGCTGCCATGTCAGTTATATGGTCGTATGACTTGTACAGTCAGCCTGCCACGTGGCACTATACGGACTGTATAGTCACCCATTTTTTTTCCATGTTTGGGTTTTCAGACAGAACGCGATATCTTTCGTATACAGAGCCCGTTTGATGAAGTAAATATATGGCCGAAAGTAGGAAGACGAGACGGACGGAATGGCATTGGTTTCGTCGTATTCCGAGCACTTTCATTTTTGAGCCTTTTTTTTAGCCCTGTCAGGTTTCTGGATCCGATTCTGGATCACACCTCCCCACTAAAATACCTTTTGGTCCCCAAAACATTACTGACCAGTCAACAAGCTCGGGATAGGCCACCCGATTTTTCCTCTGTCTCTGAACTCTGTCATGTGCACATGTCTTATCAAGATCAACTGTAACACAATCATGACAACTGACAGTATATTGTTAGCCATTTGAACCCTATTACATCTCACTGAAGCCACTATCATTCATGTAGAAAACGTTACTAATGATAGCATCAAAAAGATGATTGCAAATGAACTGATATACTTGAAATATTTGCACGACATGAGCTTATCTTGAAGCAACTTATGATTGATTTTCCATTCAACAATCATTTATTTTTCTTGCTTAAGATCGATTACTTCATTTGAAACAATTATTAGTTTGTTTCTTGCTTGCACTGCCTTCTTTAATTGTTCCATTGTTTGAAGTGTTTTATTTGCTTTAACATGATGAGCATGAACCACATAATCTTGACCTGCTTTAGTGAATTGATA
>JZKD02S1909675.1:27611-38506 GCA_000966675.3 Picea glauca
AGAATTTCTTGGATCTCCTCTTGATCCATCATAATGGGATATTTCTCTTTACTGTGCTCTCCTCTATCCATTTCCCCCTCCATCTCATACCTTCCTTAGTGTTTCCCCTAACTCCCCCATGCACGTAGGGTAGTTTAGCTATTTGATTCCATGGTTAATATCCCTTTATTATGCAATAATATCTTGATTGAAGTGTACAATGAACTTCCCCTTGGGCCCTTAAGAAAATTCTACTCTGCTACACTGTAATACTTCGATGTATCTACTACAAACTTAGTGATATACCCCACTATAATTCTCTCTATCCAGAAATATACTGCGCATGTGAATTTGTTATTCACCCTCTTCAACCGTGTGATACTCTCTTCTGTCCACTCCACTAATCTAAATCTATTTTTGGATGGGTATCTTTCAAGCATGTTATCCACTCTTGTAATAGCATAGGAAACTCACTAAAGAAAATCTCTTATATTTTGTTGAATATGTATCTCTCCAAGTACTGTCTTGGCTTAAACCTAAGGATTCTATTATCTTTGTGGGAAAACTCTAGTTCTTGAACTGTCAACCATCTTTCAATCTCTGATTTCGTGGGTTTCTAACCTAAAAACATCCCCTTTATTAAAACCTCACATAATATTTTGTGATACATCCCTATCGATCTAATATTTTTTGTTTCAACTAGCAACAGAACAATTGTTGGATGTTATGGGCTGACCCAGGTTCTAACTACAGGATTACCAACTTCCCTTCAACCATTGGCCCTTCTGGATACCAGAAGGAAACACAGCGCACAGAGTGCACTATGCAGTCTCACCCAAGATGGCTTCAATGGGTGGTCGTAGGATTCATGTGTCTACAACCATGGATTGGGATGTGCTTCTCTCTCAGTGGAATTAAATATACTCAACTTCTAGCCCTTGAATACCCATTCATTATGCCAACCCTAGAAGTATCTTACTTTTGACCAGTGACACAACTATTCCAACATACTTTCATTAATTATAACAACATATACCAATGACATATATTCATTTACTGCAACACAAGATTCAGATCTGAATACTAACTATGACATCCATCCATTTAGTGTTGTTCTACAAATTTCATTAGTTTATCCTTTGTGCAAAATATTATTTCCTTTATCATTTTAACATGTTCATCATAAACTCATTAAAGAAAATATGATCATAAGTACTGCAAACATTCACACATAACCCAGATATCCAAACATTCACATATAACCCTGGGGCTACGTCCACAAAGATGATTCGCTTCAGCTATTTATTAATCGTCATGCAAACTCCAGTGTTGTACACTATACAATCCCTCCTCCATTAAAATCGATCTCCACAGATCGTGATAACATTCACAAAAATTAGACTACCAACCAACCTACAAATTAACTAACTCACTAACTCTTTCCATGGTCCTAATACATTCTACTTATACCAAAAATGGGACAAATCCCTTACAAAAACCCTAACCCTAAGAGGATTAGTTTTGTCCACTTTTAAACTTCTCCAAAGAATTTTGTCCACTTTGTAATTGCTTTTCCTCAACGTTGGTTTTCCTCTGTTTCTGGCACTTCGTTTCCTCTATTTTCGACGCGCTCCCCATTTTCTGGCACTGCCTTATATTTTATGATTTCTACCCTGATTCCTTCAAAACTTCCTTGATTTTCTCCCAAAATTGGCATGCACCAACATTATCCATTATTTTTTTATGGGAACCAATCCTAAAAACACTAAGCTCCAGAGAATTATAGACCAAACAAAGACACCCATGTCCTCAACTCAAGCTAATTTGTTCCATATAATACATGGAAACAATAGGGAAGCTAAAAAAATGGCTAACAAGGAAATAGAAATGCCCCTGGATCCCTAAAAGTCCAAGGGTGAGCCTTATTTGTATCCCTCCCTAATTAAAAGGCCCCCATATCAAATTCGATACACCTGGGCCCATGACCAAAGGAAGACAGCATGGAAGTTTCATGTAAATCAGGAATGGTTATAAACTGGCATGGCACTATAGTACTCTCAGTATCTCCTGGCTCGTGGGAATATGCAGGTTGGGCTTGGCATCAGTCTCTCCCATGAAGATGTGCGATCATTCAATGAATTACCCTCATTGGATTTCTCGACATTTCTTACTTCGCAGCCTTAGGCCAGATCGAGCATCAATGGATTTGATGACAAATGAAAAGGTTGTAATCATGAAAGGAAGTGTGGAGTTTCAGGAATTACATGCCACAATATCCCCTGCAGGACCTCTGGTCTATGGGAGGATTTGTAGTCACCTGAGTTCATGCACCCCTACCAATCGAGGTCCTATTAAGAGAGGGAGAATGCTAATGCTGATCAATATCAAGAAGATCACTTATTTGAGCGAAATTCCCATCTCTCAGTTTGTTTAATCCTCTATCAAAATGTAAATTTGGGAATCTGATATTCAAGTGGAGAACCAAATTCTCCATCATAGTTGCTACATTGGTTGAAAGAAATTTTATAATGATGAGAGTCAATTGGTATGCATAGTAAAACAGCGAGGAAGGTGAAATCGCTTGGTGAAGGAGCACCTATCCCTCTACTCTCCCTCAACATCCTGCATTACAATTGAGACTTACTACTGGTCAGGTATTATGACTCCCTTTTCCTTTCGGTTGTGTTCCTGTCAAATTCATTGTCATCGCCAAGTATCACCTCTCATAATTTCAAAGTGTGCATCAAAATTAGCTTCTACTCTACCATCACCTATATTCAAAGGCAGTATTTGGCAAGCCTATTTGGATCCAAGTTGGTGGCAACCCAAGCCCTTATATATTTCAACACCTACATTATGTCACACAGAATGGCTCACAAGAAAGCCCCACAATAAGCTTGGGTGCCTGGAAATTAAGAGTCGGTGGAGGATAATTTTACCTCCACTCACTGATTTTCTCTCAGAGTATAATTACATAGCTCAGACCTCTCCTTCACTCTGGAAATACTAGCACAGCATAGAGCGTTCATTAGGAAACTCCAAGATGAATTGGTATTCCTTCATAGACAGAGGGTGACGATGCAAATAAAATTGGATGCAGGGGAAGCTCCTTCAGAGACATCAGTCTAGAGATAGAATGAAGCAGTTAAAAATAGACTAGAAACTAGTGTGAAAATTCTACTGCCATATCTAAATGTGGCTTTGATACCCCTAGCTGATGAAGATCTCATAAAAAAAGAAAAGTAGTATAGCACGTCAGAATTTTGTAAATCTATGTAAGGTGCAGGATCAATGTTTTTGAATTCTAAAGTTTTGGAAATAATATAGCATGAAAGCATAATAGGATAGAAATGTTATTATTCTAATCAAAAGTTATATGTTTTTGGATTTTCTTCTTTACCAACACCTTCCTATGTACCCAGCGACCTTGGTCGTTCTCTTTTATGATTAAAATTTTCTCCAGTTTTTGTAAAAAAAAAAAAAAAATCTAACTAAACCACAGTTATGATTATAGGTTTACTCATTAGAAATTGACCAAGGTGTTCTCCATTTACCCTATCTTTTTTTATGAAAAATTAGTAAGTTTTAATGATGATTTTTAAAGAATAAATCTTAAAACTTAATAAAAATCAACATAAGCAAAATGAATAAGAGAAAATAGTAATTACCTTGGTGATAACTAAACCTTAACTCACAATATTTACAATTGCTTTATTTAAATGAAAAGTAATAAAATAAACTATGCTAAGACTAATGAAATCACTAAAGACCTGCATTATTCTAGTCAAGCAAAAGAACAAAAATAAACTAAAAACTAAATCTAATCTTATTCTTAATTTACTATAATTTACAGGAACAATTGTGGCTAAGTATAATCATATTTCCAGTGGAGCCAATCAAATTATTTAATTCCTGCAATAATATGTACAAAAGCAATCAGAAGAAGTAATTGATTTATTACTAAACTGTCAAAAGAAAAGATTAACCTATTATGTACATCTATTATTAATAATAAAAGAAACCTATTTACAGGAAACTTATTAATATAATACTCTTCTATCCATAACTCAATTCTATCCTAATATGTACAATTGAAAGCATTTGTCAATATAACATGAGGAATCTGATTAGGATTTAAATGAGAGGACTTAATGAGATCAACATAATTTGTTGTAGTCCCCAAAAATTTAAAATAACTACCTTATTCCCATAAATAATAATGAGAAATATAAAAGGGTAAAGCAGAAGTGAAACTCTCTAAAGTAATCGTTATATGTACACAGTCATCCAATTTACCAAACCTAAAATTAGTAAGGAAACTAGTGGACCCATGACCATTTACAAGGATGAAAATGCTACTAAAGAAAAGTTCCAACAAAATTTTATCAAAGCAAGCTTCCAATTGAATATTAAAATGAGTGTTCTTTGAAACTTGAAATGAGTTTTGAGAATAAAAATTGGACACATCCGAATATTCGCAAAAAGATTTGTGCTTAGACAATAAAAGGAAAGCATGTGAATCTATTGATCCTAAGTTTGCATGTATTTCACTTTGTAATGAATGTGATTATATGCCATCAACATAAAAAAATGCATCAAATAATACTTCTTTCTCTTGAAAATCACATGGATAATTTGAATTAAGAACATCATTAAAAGGATATGCAAGAGGATAAGAATCGATAGGCAAAGGATCAGCATCAATAAAAGATTCTTTTTTTCTAAACTAGTTGATGGAAAGGTTTGGAAAGGTTTCAATAGTAATGTTGATAGAACCATTACTAAATAAAATGAAAAATAGATCTAGATACAAAAAGTAGTGATTACCAGAGTACAATGAATTAGATTCTTTCAAAATATTTTCATCATCATTGATAATATTATAATTTTTATTTAATGATAAAATTTATGTTGAGGAAATAAGAACTAGTTCTCAATTTACCTCTGAAGAAGACATATCAATATGTTCATTAGTTAATTGTTGATATTGATTGATTTATGTTCATCCTTATTTGTGAATACCACAACCAATTGGAGATGTTTTAACTAAATTTTCAGATTCTGAATTTGAATTTGTATAATCATTTGTTGCAATATGAAATTGTGTGGAAAAGATCCTAAAGTCTGTGACTGTGATACAATTTATAATTCATTCATGCGTTCAATAAAATTGGATGTGGAATCAAAATTAACTATTGAATCTGACACATATTGTTCGTGTTTATTTGATTTTCTACGCTCATTAGCAAGAAGAACAAGAGAAGTAAAACATTCAATAAGATCTTCTATTGAAGGTAAGTCCTCGAGATGGAATCTAAAACAAAGTGACATGAATATAGTATAAAATTCATCAAGATATTCATCCTCATACATAGAAATATTATGAATTTCTAAACACAATTCTTCATAATTATAGCTTTGATGGGCCAACAGAAAAACCTCCATAAAATGGTCCCAAGAATGTATAGACATATAGTATTTCTTTGTACCATTTTTGAATCCATCCTTGGAATGTGAGAGTAAATAACATGGAAATTTCATTATCATTAGTGATATCAAATGTAATGCACCCAACCCCTAAGTACCCTTTCTAGGGATGGGACATCAAAATTTCATTTACTTTAATTGTCTCAAATCATCTCTCTGAGGTATCCATCCTCTTCTACTCAACCATAGCTCTCTAACGACTGCTACCAAAATCAAAACCGAGCTCTGGATTTAAATTTAGGTTCTCCCGAATTTCTTTGGGAGTTATGAGTCATGGGCCACATAGCTCCCATGTGGCTCCACCTCATTTGTACCCTCCCCAAGTTCCTACATCCATGGGGAAGGTTCATCCACCGTCAAATCCAACGGTGGGACACAGTAGTCCTTTAACATGTGCCCTAGAGGGAAGTTTGGAATTCGACACTTCGACGTTGAGTGTCCCTTCTCCTTTCTGCATGCCTATCATCTGAAGTCCCAAATTCTTGAACTCTAGAAGGAGCTCAAAATCTCTCCACGTGGATCCGGCCTTCAACCCTTCATCTTATCCTTGATGTTGCATCCTAAACCCCTCAAGTCCCGAAGTCCCTAAATTCTGAAGGGTCCACTCTCGCACGTGGTGATGCACTAGATGCGGAGGCAAGCATAGGTGGGTCTCAAGCACTCCAACCACCAAATGGTCCATGTAAGAAAGTGTCAAGGGTGACATGGAGAAATACAGAGATGACACATGGCCCATAAGAAGGGTGACACCTGTCACATTTTAATGGGCACATAGGGTCTATGAAACGTATGAATCCAGGTGACACATGGAACATCAAACATGGGTCCATGTCACCCTGGGTGACTTTAGCATGCCACGTCACCTCAAACTAATATCCTTCCAATCCCTTTGATCTCATAACCAAGGTGTGTCCACGTAACCCTTAGATATACAACCTCTAGTACTTCATAATTTTGGCATTCAATGAATTTGTGGTGTTACATCCTTCTTACTCCAAGAGTGGTCAGCATCGTGTTGACCATAGTCTAGATCAAACAGTCACGGGAGGTCCTGAAGGGTCCCCAGATCTACGGTCCCATAACTTCATAGCTCTATCCTTTTGAGTTTTTAGTGTGATGGTCGCTCCTTTCTCCCAAAACATGACTTCGTCGAAGTAACATACGCAGGTCCCTCCATTGGTTAATTGGACTTTAAGAGGGGTTCTCAATGAACTCCCTAGATCTACGACTCTCATCACTTTTTAACCTCAACATTCAGGGAGTTTGGTGCTATAACATATCTATTCTCTCGAAGTAGGACTTTGCCAAAGTTACCTTGACGTAGATCCAACAGCCAAGCGAACTCATGAATACCCTCGGATTTGTGGCTCGTGTTACCTCGTGATTGATGAATGGATCAAGGTTTAACAGTGGGGCAAGTCTATCTACCATGGTTAGGGAGACTTCCAGGTGTCGATCAACCTCATGGTTAACCATGACAATCAATTGTCTTAGACGTTTTACAAATGGAAAGGTTGCAACACTCTGGAGCTACGAACTCCCTGAGTTTTGAATTCAAAAAGGCTTAGCTCCTTGCAGTCCTAGCATAGGGATCCCATACCTTAATCACATGGTTCCTTCAAAAACTCTCATGGGCTATGCATTGATCTCTTAGCCGTGAATTGGTTAAGGACACGGGCATGAGCCCTTGGTCACAGGAGTGAAAGGTTTGAAGGAGGCATCCTCCTTCCATAGGGTTTGAACTTAGTATTACCGCAATGGTAGATTCTAGAGGTCGACATGACTTAAGTATCCCAGTAAATCCTTCCCCGACACTCTTGCAGACTTACATCCCATAGCTCCCTGGCCACTAATTTGAGGAAAGAAAAAGACCATTCAAAAGCATAGGTTCATAGAGAGACAATATGAATTTCTACCTTAATCATTCAATACAGAACTCAATCATAGACATATAATTATATTCAATCATCATTTCCATTTCAATACACATAGTATGAAAATATTGATCAGAAAACTAGAATTCGTGAAGTGACTGCTGAAATGGGTGCATGTTTCCACCCAACCATAAGCACAGCCACTCCTGAATAGATTTATTGTTTCCCACCCCCAATCTATACCACAATGATCTAAGAGATACTCTTTGTTATTGCTCAGTGATAGTCACGGGCGGAGGTTAATCTCCTCCTCCCACGGGATCTTGGCAACCGGTTTTCTCTATACCAAGCAAGGGGGTCTGCACGAGTACTTCCATAGTCATTCGTTAGCCCCATTTATCAACTTGTAACAAAAACATTCCTACAACTTCTTGTGCCTAGAACAAGCTTATTTCTCATTTCTTCTTCGAACGAGAGAGATGCAAGTGTTATTTTCTCTTCTCAATATTGGTATTTCGACTCTACTTTCTTGCACGCAGCTCTGCCTATGCCCATGGATTACCTCTTTTATTTCCTTCCTCAGCAAGGTTGTGTGGGTCTGAATCCCCAACTCGTGGTTAGGTATGGAAGTCTTGTAGATGGGTACTATGCCCTACACATGCCAATAGAATATTTTGGAACCAATTGTAAACCAAGTACCAAATTGGTTTCTCCATTGTAGTGTGTTTATTGACCTCGGTGATTAACAACTGAGAAACTAACTTAGATTCTTGATTAGTTTTTATTTGTTACCTAGTATTTGTGTGCATGATGAAACAACAAAAAAATCCTCATAATCCACTGAGGATAGAGATATATACATAAGTCTGAGAACACATAAAAAATAAAAAATAAAATTGCAAAGCATCCATGCTGATGAAGCATGTGGATTGTAAGTCCCATGTTTGCAGATCACAAATATGAATGTTTCTTCTAGCAATGTGTGAGCCTTCGAATCTCTAGTTTCACAACATGAACTTAGGACGGTTTTGGGAAAATTAGAGAATCATAGCTTATACATATTAAATTGTGATAGTGAGGTAGATACACGAAATCATATCCATTCCTAGAAAAGGAAAGACATGGGTGGAGCTAAGTTAAACTTATGTAACAAATGAAGAAAAGGGAATATGAATAAGAACTAGGAAACCTAAATATTATTGTCAAGCATTCAAATTTCCCATACTAAACATTAGGAACACCTCAATTATTCTACCTCCATTTCATGATGCAAAATTGTCATGTCAAAGACTAACAACCCATGTTAGAGATAAACCAGTAGACTTGTGTAAGGAATTAAAATATGCAACATTGTTTGAGGTCTTATTAGTTGTAAAAATATCTTTTGAGTAGCTATGCAATGAGGGAAATGCACTTAAATTGGTTAAGGAAAATGGGAGACTACTAAGCAGTAATTCCATATGCATAACCAGAAAAATTAATAGCTAAACTTGAATCTTAATTAACAACAAAAAAAGAAGGTCAAACACCTTACTAAAATAACTATTGGATC
Source organism: Picea glauca (assembly GCA_000966675.3). Classification (NCBI taxonomy): domain Eukaryota; kingdom Viridiplantae; phylum Streptophyta; class Pinopsida; order Pinales; family Pinaceae; genus Picea; species Picea glauca. The sequence continues at coordinate 36,504 of JZKD02S1909675.1, forward strand.
TAAAAATGCAATCAAAAGAGTAGAACGGTAAGAAAAACTTTGGATTTTATGTTTTACGATTTTGTTTTTTTTTGTTTTATTATGTACAAGACAAGAAAATTTCTTCACTTTCATGGTGGGCGCCATTTACAATTTTGAAAGGTTTGTTTCTTGTACATGCAAAATGAATTATGATCCTAACTATGAGATGAATTTCAACATGAAGAAAAGGTACTAGAAAACCTATACTAGTAGTTAGGCTCAAACAATTATCTAGGGTAGAAAACATTTCAGTAAACCATTTTAAGATGAAGTTACTTGTTGTCCTAAAAATATCAAAAAGGTTGAGCAAAGAATCCCAAATTCTTTGATGAAGGATGAGATTGGAAATCATATTTCCTCCCCACTTCTTAGAAGAAATGGAAGACAACGTCATTATCCTTAAATGAAACCTCATTATTCTTATTGGTACAAGATGGAAGCTAAGTAGTATGGCTATCTATATCAACTAGAATAACATGGTTAGAGAATCTCCTCTCTTTAGTGCAAGACTCAGGATAACCATCATAAACTAGAGGAGAACTTAGGTCAAAGGGAGTGAGTTTTTGGGTTATGATGGGGTTTCAAAAATTAGATCTTCCACCGAAACAATATTAAGCTAAAAAAAACTTTCCTTAACATACTCCTTGTATAAAAAGGTATCAATATGTATTGAATTAGATAATGAGAAGTGTGAACCAGTCTTTAGCAAAATATCTTTCTGGGAAACCCAAAGTTGATTAGATCCATCATTGGGAACTTTAGGCATCTTCTCAATTTCTTTTGGGAAACAAATGTCATCCAAATTGTAGGTTCCTAAGGGATCATCATAAATAAAATCACGATGACCAATGGCATAAGAGTCCAAAACGTTTTTTGGACTAGCAAGAGTAATTACCTAAGAGTATTTCTCATATTTAGGACAAGGTTGATTATAGAACTATGATACCTTATCGTTAGATTTTTTAGCAAGGAGATCATGATTAGGTTTTTTATTTTTAGTCTCATATTCATTAGAAAAAATTAGGCTTCCAAATCGATCATGCTAAAAAAAATTATATGTCATATCATCAAACTGAAAGTTTCAAATGGTTACATCAAGTTCTAGAGTTATCTTTATATGGTGGAATATTTTTGTATTTGAAATACTATCGGGAAGAGAATTTTGTGAGTTATTTCCATCATTGAATGTTTGGATTTTTTTCTATCCAAAGAGAGAGGTTTTAAAGGAATGTGTCTAAAGTTGGACAATTATAAGGCCTATGACAAGTTGGAGTGGAAATTCATTCTCCACATGCTTGAGTGGATAGGATTTGGGTCAAAGTTCATATATTATGTCAGTATTCTCTTTTCCAATGCTTTGGTTATTGTGTGTGTTAATAGATCCCTTACTTATAATATTCCTCTTAGTAGATCAATGAAGCGGGGATACCCTATAGCCCCTAATTTATATGTTCTCACATTTGATGCCTTGGATTATATATTATAAAAGGTAGTTTACCAAGGTAAATTCATTGGCCTTCCCTAGTAATATTTAATCAATTCCCACTATGCTTATGAACACCTTTTGTAAAGTTTCTAAGGAGATACTACAAGAGGAGAAAATCTCTATGATACTTATTGGATTAGACGATCACCCTCGGTGGATTCCTTCCCAATGGAAATGGGTTCAAAGGGGGGGAATCACCAAGTATATTGGTATTCTATTTAGCATTGACATGACTCGAATTCAGATGTGAAACTGGGTTATTAATAAGCTTATAATCAAACTTGAATACTAGAATAGTCAGGAACTTTCCTTAGCAGCCAAAATCCAAGTGGGGGACAATATTTTCAGTTTAATGCATATATTATTTGTCTCTTCGGCTTCCCAACCAGTAGGGATACAATAAAAATCTATCTTAAAAGATCTCTGTTGGGTGAAGAATAAAGGGGGAAAAGGTATACCTATGGTCAAGTGGTTGGTGTGCACTAGGAAACCACAA
>JZKD02S1909687.1:0-14729 GCA_000966675.3 Picea glauca
CTAAGGAAGCACAACAGGTTGTCTCTTCTCAAAACCGGAAACCCTCCTTTATTCCTCGCACTAAACCAGTAAATCCCACTCCTCCTTCTACTCCACTAAAGATCCAAAAATTGACTAGGGCCGAAATGGTTGAACGCCAACTCAAAGGCATTTGTTATAATTGTGATGAAAAATATTTTCCGGGACACAAGTGTAAGGAACAAAAGCTTTTTATGGCCATCTCGGAGGATGTTTCAGAAGAGGATGTTGAAGCTCCCCTTGTGTCTGTGTCACCTGAACCCATTGACATAACCCCTCCCTTAGACCCTCTCGAAGTAGAACTGGTCATTTCCCTAAATGCTCTCACTGGCCTCTCTGCTCCCCAAACCCTCAAGCTAATTGGCTACATCAAGCATACGAAGGTCATCATTCTTGTTGATAGTGGAAGCACCCATAATTTTATTCATCATTGCATTGCCCAAGAAACTAATTGCTATATCTGTGCAGTCAATAATTTCCAAATCATGATTGCCAATGGTGGGTCCATGAAATGTTGATCGACGCATTTAGGACGTTGCAATGTTCATTCAACCCAGATCTCCGGACTCCGTGAGTTCTGAATAACTTAACTCCTTTTTGGGTATGATCCAACGACCCAAATCTATCGTTGCGTCCAGATCAACGACTGTTGTGGCTTCTTCTGTACTTCATGGCTCCACTTCCCTTCAACAAGGGATTTAAACCATGGTTTTCATAGGCTGCGGCCTTGGTTTGCATTTTACGAGCGTTATACCTTCTGAGCTTGCAAATACTTCGAATGAAGTGTGGGCGCACTTCTTGTGCTTCTCCTGGAATTTAGAACTTAGAGAGTTCTTAACCTCTACACAACTTGCATAGGCTCTGTGCACCCTCGCACTACCTCTCCTGAGCTTAACAAACCCTTTTTCCAGGAGACCCAAAACAACTGGAAGTATAGACATGCATACATGAAACTGTGTCTATGGTCAAGAAAATCACAGTTTATTTCCTTTAATTAGAGCCACTATAGGAGGCTCAAGCATTTACGTGTACATAGCATATTCAAACCATATAGTTCCTTACTTGCTTAAATACATAATCATGCAAGATAAAAACTAGTCTAATCATCAAACAAGCATGCACATCCCTGAAATATTCACAGGATAATCAACCTTAATTTACAATTCAATTTCACAGGGTATGAGAATACTTATCTATTAGAGGTTGCAGCCAGCCAATTGACTGTGGGTGTTCGCCTCTCCACCCAACCATAGGCTCAGAGACATTCACTCTTAGCACTCTGGCCACCCCTGTTCCAAGCCATGATATCACTAGGGAAACTTCTGCAAATTTCTCAGAGATCCTCTTGTTGACCGCCTCTCCAACATAGGTGGTCAACTGCATGTGCCATGAAGAGATGCATCATCAGATGCAAATTTGTTGAAGACTTTTGGTTCTACAGGGCATGTTTGGCCCCAACACCTCTTTTTGTAATTGGAATTTCCGCACCCCTGCATGGGTCAATAATGTAATAGGTCTGCATGAGTCATAGTCTAGGTCAGTTACCTTGGGATCGGTTCACTGGGAGAGTTCCTTTCACCGAGGGTTTTTTATCCTCAGGTTATCAATTGGGCTTTTCAGTCTTATTGATTTTCCTTGAGTTTTTCCCTCACACTTGCAATAATTCCTCCAAAGTGGTGAACGACGTTCCAGTGGGCTTATCTTTTGGTAACTATTGTTAGGAATCATTGTAAATGACCATGCAAGACATCTTAGAAAGTTTCGCGGAATTCCGTCGAGTCTAAAATAGTTTTTTTTTAATTAATTAATTTTTAATTAAATTTCCCTAAGTTTGGAGGTTTAATTATTTAATTAATTGATTTTTTTGAGTAAAAATTGTAAAAAGTATATCCTTGGACTTTTGATAGGGGTATTTGTGCTCAAAAGAAATGGAATAGCACCCCCGACATCCATGGACCAAGTTTCAGCTCAGTTGGACAACTTTTGCTATGGGTTTGTCCACCCAGAGTGTTAATTAGTCAAAAACAACAATTTTAATTGCTAAAGTCCAATCATGACAAAATGTAAAATTGTAATAATGAGTTAGAGGATGATGTAAAGATGGAATAAAGTTAGAGAGATGACTCCTAACCTAAACCTACCCTTTCTAACCCCTCATAACCCTTTCACACCTCTCACCCCTCACCTCCTTCAAAAAGTGATGCCCCTAGGGGAAAGTTACGCCCCCCTTGAAGAGAGAGACGTGGCATCTTGTRTTTTAAGTGGTGAGGGCCCCTTCCCTTGGTTGGTGTGCCTTCCCTCACCCCCACATCCTCCCTTCACTCACCTCCCATCCTTTTCCCTCACTTATTAYACTCCACTCCTTCCYTTTCCCCCAAGTGGTGCGCCGTCCTAGGAGAGTTGCGCCCCCCCACTTGGAAAATTCCTAAATAATTTWAAAAAAAATTATTTATTCCYCTCCACTCCTTTGGCACGTATCCCATAGCCTCCCACTACCCTTTTCTTGATCCCAACACCTCCCACACTCATATACACACTAGATCTAAGATCTAAACCCTAGATGGTGTGCCCTAGCCTTGGGATCTTCTCTTATGCTTGGTGTTGGACACTTGGCATTGATCCAAGAGGGGTGATTTTGCCTCTCTAAGTATAAATAGATCCCTCTCCTCACTTCCTCTTCACCATATCTTGAGCTATTGTTATGCTACTTGATTTTCCACTCTCTCTCTCTCTTCTTGTTCCATCTTCTCCATTCTTTGGCTCTTAGGGTTTTGGAACAAGTATTTCTCCAAGACTTTTCTTGAGTAATAATAAGGGAGAAACTTTGGAGGATTTTTGGAAGAGCTACAAGTGTTTGGGTTCTTACATCACATGAGGTAATCTTGCTTTAGTTTGATATGATGGTTGCATAGATGGATCTTAGGTAAAGTATTTTATTTGAGTAGATCTTGCAAAGAGTAGTCTTGTAGATCTATATATGTTGATTAGCTAGATAGGGTGCAAGTATTTCAATTTATTAGCTTAATCATCCATATTATCTACTGTATGCATGCCATTGTATTAGATTTTGCAGGTTTGGCTTCAAGGGTCTTATTGGGTGTGCCTCAAGGAAGAGTCTTCCCTTAAGACACACAAACTCCTTTCTTTCTCTGTCTATTACTCTTCTCTTATTGTTGTTCATCCATATATATTTCAGCTAGCTTAACATAGTGATTTGGTCATCTAAATCTATATTTTTCATAAAAAAATTTATAGAAAAAATTTTGCCCTAAAAAGCAAAAGTTTTTCTTCACTTGTATTGTTGTGTGTAGCATTTCCAGCAAGTATACCTTGCTGGTTTTTGCAGGTTTCGGATCTGGTTGAGGGGGTTTGGTTACCCAAAAACATCCACACAACACTCCAAGACCCTCCTACAAGTTGGTAGCTATTTATCAGCCTTCTCTTTCAATTTTTAGGGCTTTTTGTGCATAGATCTTCTCATTTTCTTGCTGATTTAGTGGCTCATTGGTTTGGGAGAAGGAGTGGTACGGCCTCCTCCCACGTGTGAGCCTTGGGGTAGCTTAGGTCAAGTGTAGATCTTGTTTCATTTTGAGTTTTGAGCACTTCTTGAGCTAGGACGTGGCGTTTGGTGGATGTTGGGCATCTCCCAAACCTAGGACGTGGGGTTAGTTGTTTGCTTTGTTGTGTTGCTTGCTTCTTTCTTTAGCTTGTCCTTCTTTCTTATCTTTCTCTCTCCTTTTCAAGTCATTTCTAAGTTAAACAAGTTTAATAATTGCCTACCTATTGGGAGAGGAATACCCCAAATGGTAAGGCTAGGGTTTTAATATGTGTTGTTGATCCTACATGCTTAATGGTTTAAAATATTCTAGATCTAGATCTCACACATACTAATCCTTAGTTTAAGCCTATTGGGCATAATCAACTTGATTAGATTTACTTGCATGCTTAAACCATCTAAAGATTGATCTCTTTTACATGCTTAAGTCTAACACATTAAATGCTTAATGCTTCAATAGTTTAGTGAATGGTTTCCTTTTTTCATGCCATAACATCTTAAGGCCATTTGCCAACACACTTGAAGTAATGCTTTTGGATAAGTTGATAGTGTAGTCATATGCTTAGATCTTCTTTCCTTTTTCACACTTAATGCTTAAATCTTGATTCTCTTAATAAACATAAGATAAGTGTGATAGCCTTCCATATCTTGTTGACAAGTTGTTTTTGCCCTTGTGATTTGGTTTCATACATAGTAAGCTATACATGTTAAAGATCTTGTGTATGTGATAACCTAAATCTTATTTCAGCCATCTTTTAATGCTTTACATGTGTTAATGCTCTTTACTTAATAAGCTTATGTAACACACATATAAGCTGAAGTGAGTTTTGGCCAAGGCAATAAATCACACCTTTAAGACATTCTAAAATCGTCAAAACACTTCAAAATACACCTAAAAGTCTACCTAATTGATATATTAACTTAATAGACTTAATAGGGTACCTTAGACCATCATCTTCACCATCTAAAATGGGGATTGAGGAGGGCAACAGAAGGTGATAGGCCGGGGACGGTCTCACGACACAAAGGAGTGTCTTTTCCGTAAAAACTCAATCTTTCGGGCTGACTGTGACAGCTAGGGTGGGCCTCGTTGCTTCACTATCTTGAGCATCTAGCAACCATCTGGAAATCGGGGGAGGAGGCTTTGGTGAAACACTTAATAAGGGTAATAAAATCTTTTCAATCTTAAGAAGCCTTAATCATTTAATAACCTTGGGCTCAATCATCTAATAATACTTTGTGGGTTTAATAACTAAGAGTGTTGATAATCTTGTCATCTAGAAGTATTTGTTCTTAAATCTCTAGATCTTCTCTAGTATCTTTGTGAATGTTGATGATAACTTGAATGTGTTGATGATAGTGCTTTAATCCTCTTGTATCCTGCACAAACATTTAAACATGGTTAGCTTGCTCATTGTATCATTGTATCTTAATATTCTTTATTTGTAAGTACTTGTATATAATATTCATTGGGATTCAATTATTATTTTGTAAGTAACTTGTAATCATATTGTAACGAAACACCCTAACATCTAGTTGACCCCTTGCCCAAACTTAGGCACTAGTCTTAGTTGACCTAGGGAAAGGCTTGCTTCACATGCTAACCCTTGCATCTTGCATTGCTGCCTTAGCATCATAGGATAGACTCCCTCTAACCTTAAGAAATTAAAATCAACTCCTAGAACTTAACGCTAATTCTTATCTAGTAACTAGGGACTACCCCCCTTGGCTTCCCTAGGAGTAAGCTTAGACGAAAGAGGTTCCGGTCAAAGTGACAGCGTGGGCTGTGAGCCTAGGCATTGTGCCTCCAAGGACACGCTAAGTGAGCCGGACTTAGCTCACGTCTGCAAGTGTGTATTAGGACGACAACACCTCTCTCCGTCACAACCTTTACGAGGTTTATCAGGTGCTCTCTCAGCATCAAGCTCACGACCTTCTTCTTAGGTCAAGTTTTCTAGGTTCTCTTTCCAAACTTAAAAAAGATGTCGAGGAGATTACTCTCCTCCACCTCTCTGGTAGCAGTAGAAGTCTCCCTTCTTCCCCACTGAGCTCAGGGCCTCCAGGGGGTAAATCATATGCCTTCCCAGTTGGATTTCCTCTGTGAAAGAGAGTCCCTTCACAACTACACTGTCCCTCAGCGCCCTCTCCTCCCAACATTGGTTTCTTGCCAGTCAACACCAAGCCCGCAACCCTCTTTTGCTCCAGTCTGGGCTTCGAGTCTTTTATGCTCCAGTTCAGAACTCTTCCATGAGTTCTCTGATCTTTCTATTGCACGCGCTAGTGCATTCCTTTCAGCGATTCTCTTCCTCAGAGATTGAATTCCTCCTCTGGTTCTCTCCAGTAGCCAGAATAACTTAATCCTCTAGCTCTTCTTCTCAACTGGAGAGCCTCACATGCTCTTTCTCTTTCGAAATGGTATGGTTCCCCTTCTTTCTTTGAATCCTTCTTCTCTTGCACGCCCTCTCCTTTTTCCCTAGGGAGGTTATGGACCTGTCCTGTTCCTTCTGTCAAAAGGAACTCGGGTCAATTTGGGCCTGCAGGAAAATTGCACTCTGTGGTACTTCGGGCTGACAATTTTCTATCTCCTCAGCGAGACCCTCCATGCTTCCATTCATTGGGGTAGTAGATTGTTCAACCACCAATCCTTCTTTCATTAACTGATTCTTCTTTGGGATCAGGATGAGGCTTATTATTTCAGCAAGGAGAATTTGGGTCATTTGACATAATGAACCCTCTCTACAGTTTCCTCACTCTTTCCTCTAGTGATATCATGGCCAGTACTTCAAGACTTCACCCCCACAGTCAGTTATTGACAATCTAAACAATAATACATTTACATTGGTCACATGCCATAGCATGGTAATCATAATTAATGATTAATTACAAGCTGGGGGAAACAAGGGTATTACACTTGTATTTTTTTGTTGGTTTCTATATACATGTGTGACTGATGTTATCTTGACGAGACTTGTTGTTATGATGCAGATCATAGATTCTGTATTTTTGCATGTTTTCCTTTCCTAAAGATCAATCACACATCCCCATATGGAGCCAATGTTACCCACCAAGTTGCACTAGGATGGAATTGCAGTTGAGCCGCCAAAGATTGAACAAAGACTTGTTCAAATTTTAGAGTTCACAAGTTCATCCGACCATTATCGCCCCTTTTTCTTCTTCTTCTTCTTCTTTACCACATTTCCATACCCCCATGGGGAATTGTAATAAGATGAGTTAACATGATGAATTTTGTAAAAGGCTTAGTCCTGTAGGACTTAATCATGAGTGCATTACTCTAGAGTGTTTTTTTACTTATTAATTATATCTTGCTTGAATATTTTAAGCGAGTTATAATTTCTGAGTTTTTTCACTCATTACCTCCAAAGCTGGAGTGTGTACTGATGGTTAGGCCTTAGTGTGTGTTGTCTAATTCTAGAGTCTAATGTATATTACCATGCTAATCATCCTTCTAGAGTCTCATGGAAATGCGCTAAGTCCCCCTTATCTTTTTTAATGTTTTCTACAAAGAATAAAATTTCCCGCAAAAACGGGATATTTAAATTGTAAATAATTCCTAAGTTAAATAAGTGGTACTAGGAGGCATCATATGCCTTGGGGGTATTCATTTTCACACTCAGAATATCCACTTTACCTATGTAACCACTTTGTGAGTGAAAATAGTGATTTTTAATCACTACAAGTCAATTTTACTTACAAAAGGTGAATAAAAGACAAAAAAGGAAAAAATTAGCATCCCTATTATCAAGGAAACATGCCGGAAACATGTTTTGGCATGTTTGGAGTTAACTGAACTTAATTGGGAGTGTGTGTCACTTAAGGGCGACTTCACTGGGAGTTTACTTGGGCTATGTGGCAGCCCACATCATGTTTAGAGAGAGTCTCAAAGATGAGGTGCGTCCCTCTCTCAAGAGGTGGCACACTCTTGGAGAGGTGCCTACCTCTTGAGAGGTGGGGACCTCTCCTCCCTTATCCCTTGCTTGTGTGGCGATCTCTTTGGGATTGGGGAGTTGTGGCACCTCTTTTCCTCATCCATGTGTCTCATTTCTCCTCCATGTGGTGCACCCCCCTCCTTGGGATCATCACCTGGTTCGCTATACAAACAAGCTACTCTCTCCCATTGTAAGCTAGTTAGAGTAGGGGAGAAAAAGCTTGTAGTTGTAACACTATTGTACTATCATTTTGATTTGGAATAAAAGGCTTTGGAGGCTAGACTGGTTTATCATTTTCATGTGTGGAATTTCTATGTCAAAGTGCCGAATGTGAGGTATAATCTGTCTTGTATTTTTGCTTCTAAATTGGTAAATTTTGGCCTTCAAAAAGGAATTGTTTCCTAGTAGGATAAGATTAGAAAAGCTAGGTTGCTTCATAATCTTATTGCTTATTTACATTAGATTGTTTTACATTGCATGTTCATTTCGGCTGATGCTCATGTTCTCTCTAAAGTGTCTTTTTTAGGTAGCACCATGCTTATAGGTAGACTAGGGATTTGGTTGAGTTACCTAAAGGTAATAATGCAATTGTGTAGATGACTATGCAGACTTAAGTATGAGTTTGATGGTAAACATAAATCTGGATTGGTTGTTAAAGGCTATGCCTAGGAAGATGGCATAGACTGTGAAGAAACCTTTGGCAGTTGCAAAACTGAAGACCATAAGATTAATCCTTGAACTTGTTCCACATTTTAAGTGGAAAATATACCAGATGGATGTACAGACTGCCTTTCTTACTGGTCTTTTGGAGGAGGAAGTGTATATGCAGCAACCTGCTGGTTTTGAGATTAAGGGCAAGGATCATCTAGTAGGCTTTGTATGGCTTAAAGAAGGGACTAAGGGCAATGCCCAGATGAATGACAAATTTACCAGTGTAGGTGAATAAATAGATGGTATCTTAATTAAAGCACTGTCAAAGGAAATTTCCAGAACTTTAGAATTCTACTTGGGTTTAAGAACATAATTAACTGAGGGGGAGTGATAAGTATTAATTCTTTTAAGGTGTTGCTTTATACAATGGTTTTCTCTGCCACTTGTTTTATGTGGGCTATTTAAGTTGGCTTGCCCATCTATAAAAATGTGCGTAGTAATGTGTTTAATGTGCGTAGTAATGTGTTTAGATATCTCTATTCAATATCTTTCAAGTTGCATTATGATTATTTGTATCTCCATTTGGCTTTTGTTTTGGTTGTTTTCAGTTTTCAACAACTAATTCAACAATGTACCTTGTTTATATAGCTGTGGCAGTAATCAACATAAGGCAGATGCCTACCCAGTTGAATGGGAGGAGCGTAGCCATTGATTTTCTTCCAGAAAGTGTACTCTAGTTTTGGCCATACATAGGAGTCATTTTTCCTTATAAGAAATGTGTATTCTGTTGGTTAGAAATTTCACTCCCAGCAGAAATTTTTTTGGTGGTTAATTGATATGGTAAAAATTACTTAATTTATATGCCTTCTAACCCCGATGTATTTATTCTCCGAGTTATTTCCATATTTTCTCAAATACCATCTCCAAATGATAAGGGTGCAAATTCCTAAGTTTCCTTGAACTACAGTGTGATTTCTTTTGAGAGTACACATCCGATTAGAACATAAGAACTATATTAATATGTAAGGATACAAAAAGCAGTATATTAGAGTTCAAGAGTACAAAGATTAGCTATAATTGATTAAATTTTTTGTTGAAAATGTGAATATAAAATACTTCAAAATCCATGTTAGTTTTTTTTGCCAGTGTGCCACCTTGAAACTATGATGTGTAAGAAAAAATTGTGCCTGGAGATCATGGTTTGTTTCTAATCAAATTTTGTTTTGTTTTTTTAACTTTTTAGATAATGTGCCAAAAGTCGTACGGGGAGATTCAGCTCGAGTGGTGCAAATATTTGCAAATCTGATAAGTAATTCAATCAAATTTACTTCTTGTAAGTAACAGTTCCTTGTTTGACTATGATCTTGCCCTTGACATTTATTATCCACAATGTTTGCAACAATCTTGTGCCAGCATATGGAAGATATAATTCCTTCTATCTTAGAGGTTGGCATGATGTCAAATTAACTTATTCACTCTTCCCTGTGATTATTTAGAAGAACTGAACTTCATAAATTATAACACATTTTATAGTCCACCTCATGAGCAGGATCATCCCTCTCTTTCTCTCTCTGATGCATGCATGGACACATACACACCCAGCACAAGTCAATATCCAACATCATTGTTAGGTAGATCTGGAGGCTTCTCAATTCTCATAAATATTTACTTCTTCTCATAATTTGTACCCATATTTGTATGATGTTTCTTGCAAATAATGAAGATTTTGGAAAAAAGTAAAAGAACAACGTTCTTGTCTTCAAAAAATACTTCAATTTACTTATATTCAACACTTATGTCTCTCTATCTATAGGCTGATTTGCTTGGGCTTGTCTCTCTATCTATACGCTGATTTGCTTGGGCTTGTGTATATTAGATGTAGTTTCTGAATTCACATCAAAGGATGAGAAGAATTAGACTAAGAATGAGTCACATCGGACTTTATATAAGTAAATAAATCACTCACAAAGGCAAACTTCACTGCGTAACTGGTATGTTAGCAGTAATAAATACAGTTCAATGTTTTAGCATGGTCGTGTCTGCCATCTTCCGTACTTGACCAATCTTGGAGCATATGAATCCACCTACCCCTTTGAGACACTAGATTTTAGGATCTCTATAGGGTTAATTTGGCCGCCTATCATCCGTTAGAAAGAATCAACTGCAATTTAACCAATGAAGGCTTATGTGTTTCCAGACATGCATTGTAAATGAGGAATAAAATCCACTGCAGTGAATTTTTGGACTGCTGTAAGTCTTTAGTGTTTTACGTTGTCCCATTTATTCAGATCATCAACGTTGTTCTAACTATCCATTCCCCTGTTTTTACGTCTTCCTTGATGATATCCCATGAAAGGAGCAGCTTTTGTCAGCTATGTTGTTTACGTGAGGTGCAATCTAAGGAACATTTCAAATTTTGATGCCCCATCCACTATGAGATCAAGATGAGATACCACTGCATTTTCCATAATTTAGGGAGATTTATATCCTTCTTCATCTGATACCCTGATCAATAATGCCTAGCTATTTACATGCGTGAGGCAGTGACTCTCAAATAACATACCTTGCAAGCTGCTTCTGTGCTTCATCCCGTCAAATTGATTATCTCCTTTTTTTTAGCCGATTCTATCACTTGGTGGTGCTAAGAGACGGGAAAACCATTGGTAGCACAGGTGACACCAAGCTTGTGAAACTACTCGACATCTCATCCCAAAGCTGATCAGGTCTTTCCCACAAGAATTAGGCACACTTGTTCTCTACACATCGAATCGACAACCCAGCCTGAACTAGAGTAACATCACGGGTTTCCTTTCCTTGCCCTCAAATGTTAGGAGAGGGTCTACTCATGTTTCCCGGATGCCTCCCAAGATAATCTAGTGAGTCCTCTTAATGTTGGGCATTCCTCGGACGATATCATTAAACAGTGGATTGGATCCTTCTCCATAGATTCCATGGTGGAAACTTTCTCCTCCTCACCTTCTTCCTCTTCATCCTATCTTACAAGCTTTTAGATATTCTCTTTCTCTCTCCTCTTTCCTTCCATTGGATGTAATATTCAGGTCATGTTTTCTTTGATCAGGTTATATTTAGCTTTATCTTACAAGCTTTTAGATACTCTTTTGCTCTCTCTCCTCTTTCCTTCCATTGGATGTAATATTCAGGTCATGTTTTCTTTGATCATGTTATATTTAGTTTTATGCTTTTGGGTAGCTTAGGGCATCCCTACATATTGGTATTGGTATCATTGATTGTACCTTTTAGTCCTGTTTTGGGTAGCTTAGGGCACCCCTACATATTTATATCATCGATTGTACCTTTTAGTCTTGTTATTGCTCAATTTGTCATCATCAATATGTAAAAGTCCCAAGCACTTGGATTATAGATTTTGGTAACTAGGGGGTTGGCCATTGTCACCTTACCAACTCTTCTTTTCTCTTCAGGTAGATCTCCTCTGGCTCAAGGGAGGCTTCCCTAAATAGAATTGCTGGAGAATAAAACTATGAACTGCAAGGTGATGTGAAGAGTAATTTCCAGCAAAACAGGGTTATAAGAGTAGTAGAAATAAAGTGGATGGTAGGGCTGGAGATTAGTGCCTGGTCCATTGGGTGAATGGAGTCACAACAAAGCTCGCATGAGAGGCTGTTTTAAACATGGGAAAGAGACAATGTGCTGAAAAGTACAAGCACAAAGTGTTATTCTCTTTGCTGCCCTATGTTGTAGAAATTGTGCTAAGGGTGCTGCATGTGTAGAAAACACCCCATACTTGAAGATGTTACAGCTATCAGGAATCATGCATGAGAACCTTCAATCCATAAATAGACAATTTTTTTTATTCATAAACAGAGTTCCAATGATAACATGAAGAAGATGGGAAAAGTAAACCAACTTCAAGACATATATATATATATATATAAATACTTTTGTAACAAAGGAGAAAGCTATGAAATGTATACAAACATCTTCACCCACATGAAATTGCTGGTTCTCTAAATATATCCAAGAAATCTGTCATTCAGCTCCAAGGTAGGGAGTTCTCCAAAATCCAACTATGTTTAAGAATGTTTAAAAAGTGAGAGAGCTATTCTTTAAATAGAGTTACTAGCTCAACCTCTTACCCAAAAAAATAATAATATCTCCTTCATTCTAGAAAGTGCTCAATGTGGACAATTGACCTCCATGATGAATGCTCCTCTAGTAATGCTGAGGGAGCGGATTGGCTTAACTCCATGGCATCAATGATTAAATAAACATGCTTGAACATGAACCTATATGTGGCCCAAAGAGATATAACGCTGCCTCAAAATAGAATGTTGCCCAGTCCATTTGAAAAGTCAATGGAATCGAATGCACCACGAAGAAGAGTCCCTTATGAAAAAGAAGAAATTATTTTAATTTCCATGAGGTTAATAATAGTTTATGGGACAGACCGCCTTTTCTGCATTTTAGTCTTTTTTCTGTTCAATTTGATGATGAGCGCTTCTAATTTTTCCACTGTCCTCTTGTTGAATAAATTATTCCAAGAGTTAGTTGTCAAGATACTTACATAACTGTCCCTACTGTCTTTACTGTCTTTGAAGGCTTCACACTCTAAAATGAAATATTCCTCTGCTTCCACTTTTCCGGAGGTGCAAAACATACACACCATTTCTTCCCAAGCTTCCTTTGGTCTTTTCGAGCACCCAGTTTCACAACAGAGTTGATGAGAATTGGTTCTTAATTAAGTAATAAGCATTTTGGCTCTCCAAGATATATTAACCCCTATGTACTCTTTGATTTTTAATTGCATGTGAAAATTAAATACCATGCATTAAAGCGAAAATTGTTAAGCAAGAGGAACCCGTCAATCGGCCAAGTAAGGAGCACGACCAGTCACAAATTCAGCTGGAATCACCTCAAAGGTAACGGCTCTTAAGATGTCATTCATCGCATGGTTCAAAGATGGCCTATGGCCCCCATCCCAGGCGGCTTCATTCAAGATGTATGTGTGCTAGTTCACAAATCCGTGGGTGTATGCAATGGCCATTGTATGAATGAATGAAAGGGGCGGCCCCATACCATTGAACAATGAAGCGGCTCCATTCAAATCAACAGAATAGTGCTACGGATTGGAGAAAACAGCTCCAAAATATGCTATTGGCATACAGATCCACATAATACGCTATTGGCAGAAAGGCGGCTAAGTCCACGGTTGGCTCCATTATATTGTTAACATATACCATCATATTGTTAGCATATACCATCGTAAGGATTTAAGAAGACCCGCTACAAATAATACGTCTGCCCAGAATGCCAACGCATGGGCCAACCAAAGCCTCATATTACGCCGCCCTCATGCAAATAACATAAGAACTCATGCATCTTTAAAAGGGCGGTTCACATAATTCCTTTGATAATTCGTGGGCTATGGTTGAGGGAGGGCTTCAAGCTATGCATATCCAATGAAATGGTTGCTTCCCATAAAGAATTTCCCGTGCGTCCATCTCATGGTATGAAGACAAATTCAGCCCAATCATTGAAATCTTGCATTTGCATTGTTGACTCTGCTAGATCCCCCTAGACCTTTAATCAATTAAAATTAACTCCTAGACGTAATCTTTTAACTCACATAGTAACTAATGTCTAACCCCCTTGGCTTTCTTAGGAGTAAGTCTAGACGGAAGAAGTTCAAGTCGAGGTGGCAGTGGGCTTGAACTTAGACATTGTATCTCTAAGGACACACTAAGTGGATTGAGATTGAGTCCACGTT
This sequence comes from Picea glauca, assembly GCA_000966675.3. Lineage (NCBI taxonomy): Eukaryota > Viridiplantae > Streptophyta > Pinopsida > Pinales > Pinaceae > Picea > Picea glauca. The sequence goes on from JZKD02S1909687.1 coordinate 13,919, forward strand.
TGCGAGTGTGTATAAGGACGACAACACACCTCTTTTTAGTGGTTAAACAATAAAAGAGTTGGATGCCTAATTATACTAGCCACACAGTGCTTTGCCCTTTCCCAGTCACCCGAGGTCCACAAAATGGCAAGGGGAGGGAATATGGGGCAAATGGCGGGACAATGTTTATTTACTTGCAAAAGAATGAAACCTTTACTACTAGCCAACACGATATTGCAAGGGTGCCAAAGCCACTCACATGCAAGGTGTGGGCACCTAAATACTTGAAATATTATACAAATTACAAAATAGGAGAATAGATGAATAATGCAAGCCCAAGAGACTATCTTGGGCTGCTCACAATGCCTTAGAAAGAAAGAAGAGTGAAGGGGTTTTACACCACAACTATTGGATGGTTCCTTGAGCTCTTTGTGGGAAAAAATGGGCAGCACCTCCCCTTAACCGGGAGAAAACCTGCACAAAGCAACAAACTTTCTATGCTGGAAAATGTTAAAAATTAACTTGGAACAAGTTAGTGTTTGCTAGTAGAATAAACAGAAAATTTATGAGTAAAAATATGAACCTAGAAATGATTAGATTTACAAGATTAGAGAAGAAATAGATCTGAAAAGTGAATGAGATAGAGCTGGAAATGAAATCAGAAAATAGAATGGTGCTTTGTGGTTGGACAAGTGGGTATCTAGACCAATGCTGTATATGTCGTGTCGGGGAAAGTGTCGGCGAGGGTCCGGAAGAGATCATCTCGGTGACATCGGCGGAAAATGTCGGAATATGTCGGCAAGACCTCAAAAAAATACAAAAACAATCATTT